>OMOW01112393.1:0-12497 GCA_900312555.1 Lamprogrammus exutus | reverse complement strand
GACGCTCTTCCGATCTGTCCTGTTCTTCCTGTGTCTGGACCTGGCCTCCTTCCTGATCTCAGACCATCGCGGGGAGAAGCTGGGCTTTAAGGTCACCGTGCTGCTGGCCATCTCAGTGCTGCTGCTCATCTTAAATGAAATCCTGCCCTCCATGTCCAACAAGACCCCACTCATAGGTACAACACCATGGATCAGTCTCTGTTTTACACGATGGAGCTGGTGGTACGATCAAAAGTAAAAGTGTACTCATTGTGACAATTGTCTCTGTTCCCTGTGTAAGTATAATACTTAAGTAGCTCTGTCCGAGTGCAAACACAAGCTTTGCAAGATAAATTCAGTGTTGGTTCTGGTCTTTTAATTGCATTTACTAATACAATTTTAATGATATGTGATAATACCACCATTATCCTCTTACTGGGTATTAATTTATGTTGGAGCAGTGCACACGAATACAGTGCGTGTTTATTTGTCTGTTTCCTCCTCTCAGCGACCTACTGCATTGTGATTTTTGGTCTGATGCTGCTCAGTCTGCTGGAGACGATCTTGGTAACATATTTGATGGAAAAAGCCTCTGCATCCCTAAAGCAGAAAGGGACAGATGACTGCAAGGAGATACAGGACAAAAACATCTTCAACTGCAATGCAGGTAAGACAACAGACATTCAGAATAACAGAAGTGGTTTTCATAGAATTATTGCATACATAGCTGTAGACTTAAGCCTTGAGTGATACAAAAATGAGAACTTCACATGTAGGAAAAAGTAGAGTGAATGTTGGACTCAAACAAGACTCCAGTGGGTTGTTAATGTTGTTCTGTGTCTATTGAATGTTTAGGTATGTGATTATTTTGTAACTCTTTGGCCATAATAACATTACACAGTGATGATATGTCAGGTTGATAAGAATAATATATCAGCATGATTTGCAGGTTTTCTGCCACCTACTGGCCAAAAATCTGTAAATGCAGCTTTAAACAAACTTGTTCATATTCTCTCAACTAGAAAGTTTCTACCTGCAAGATTTCACAATCATACAACATGATGTAAATATATAATGGTGAATGATGTTTCTTCTTTCAGAGGAGAAAAGGCAGACAAGCTGTGCATGCATCAGTGCCCTGTCTTCCAATGACTCCCCACATGAACTGCTGCCTATGGCTGAAGAGGTGAGGAAAATGCTCATATTTACTTCCGCCAGGTTATGTTTTCAGTCATTTTTGTCGGTGTGTTTGTTTGTTTTGTCTGTTTTGTCTGTCAGAAATTCTCATTTCCAATTAAACTTGGTGGGCAGGTTGGACAACATCATGGAAGGAACCCATTAATATTTTGGTACTGGTCTGCCTGAAGGTGGCACTGTAATAACCACTTTTACATTTGGCTTATAACTTTTAAATGGGAAGGCATCAAAATTATTTTTTCCCATGATTCCTTGAAACATCAATCAACCTGATGTTGGCGCAAGAACAGCTGTTAAATTTTGTCAGCCTTGGTGGAGGTATGCGTTCTCAGAGTGCCTTCTAGTCAGTAACTTAACTTCACTTATACGCACAAAATATCCGTGTGTGCAGGTTAGCAGCAAAGAGACAGGAGAGACTCGTGTGTTACTGTTGATCCTGGAGGAGCTGAAGGAACTGCAGAAAACGTTCAATCTGCTCCTCAGCAGCAGAGATGGAGGAGGCATGACTGAAGACTGGAGCACAAGAATCAACAGGGTTTTCTTTATTTTCTATGTCATCATCGTCATACTTTTTCTATCTTTTATGTGCAAGGAATGGAGCTCTTAGAGAAGATATGTTAGCCTCTGTATTATCTGTAGACCCTCAAAATATTGTGAACGCGTTTTTCATAGAGAGAGCGTGTTAATTTAGTCTTGTTGATATGAGTATAATCTAAATGTCAATCGCAGCACTGCCTTAATTCCAAATTATCTCCAACTTGTGTCCCACTTTGTGAACAAGTTCAATACATAATGTAACATCTTTATGCTCAATCATGTTGTGCTTTTTAAACAGACAGTCTGTGTTTGTATTGTTGTGGGTGTACATTATTTTCCAATTTTTTACAGTACATCAGTGGCAAGAATAAATGTACTATTGACTAAATATTGTATTCATTTTTACTAATTTTTTGCAAAACATATGCCCCTTCAGTAAAAAAGCCAGTACACCATAAATCTTTGATTCGGACAAAATGAAATATGTGATGAATAATCAACATTCTTCCACAGCAACAAATGGATAGATTACAATAAAAATAATAAAAAATAAAAATAATTTGAGCTTTATCAGCTGATTTGGCATGTTTTGTCTTCAATAAATGAGATGTATGTGGAGAAAAAGATCAACTAAAATGTCTGTGGTTTGTTTGGATGTTTCCGTTTTTCCGCTTTCATTAAAGCTCAATCGTGTCTCAATGCTCTTTGAGTCTTTGCTGCTCTTTGTTTCCTCTGAAGAGTTGCCCTCATGTTCACTGTGGGAGTGACCACTGCCTCCAGAAAGGGCCCGTCATTCATTTGCTGGACCCTCCTCCAGGGTGTGAGTGGTATTACTGCTGCAGTGGCTTAGTGGCACATTCACATGGCAGAGCGAACAGGAAAGAATCTGTACACACCTTGCACTCACTGTATACCACACACAAACAACCCCACAGGTGGTGCTGTCATCATGTTTACCTGTTCCTTCTTTCTGATCCTCCTCACAGGTAAGAGCAACTTCAGTTTTATGCATGTTTAATCCATCTATCTATTTTTTTTTTTAAATGAATTTATCTTAAAGGGACATACTTTGACATGATTTGGAAAACTCTCAAGTTAAGAAACTGGAAGATGAAAGTGATTTTCTCAGTTTTTATCTTCTGTTTTCCCATATGCACTGTATGTTTTAACTCCCATTTGTTGCGCCGATCATCAATAACAACCAGTGTCAGCCAGTTACCTCAAGATTTCCAGTGTGAATTAGTTAGTTGGTTAGTTTGTCATGGACACTCTAAAATATAGGGTGGGAAGTTGTAGAAGTAAAATACTGTCATGCTAGCAAACCTGAACTCCAGTGTTTTCAAAGTAATAACATTTATCACTAGATTTGCAAAGCAAATATACTGGGGTTCAAGCACCCCAACGCGACCCAGAACCCATGGCGCGTCAGCACAGGGCCACCTATAAGGGAAGGGTGTTGTCGAGGAACAGGAAAATCATGGCTTGCACATTTTCACACTGGAGCAAACTCTGTGTGCCACAGCGCCCACCACCCAGACCTGCTGCATCCTCTAACCACGAGGGCCGTGGAGTCTCAGTCTGTGCCCAAACTTGACCCAAATGATGCAAAGATGTGAAAAGTCTCTTATTTAAGCACTGTTCTGTCACTGTGCAAACATAAACAAAAACTAAAAATGAATACATTGAAAACCTCAACTACACTTTCACCTTGCTTTGTAAAACAGGACAATGACAGCATCCAAACATCTACAATTACTTGATAACCTTCCCCTCTATTGGATACAATGCAAAAGCCTGGAAAAATACAAATAGACAAAAAAAATTTGAGATAAATATTTAGCTTTGAATATAGCTTTGTGTATGGCTTGATCTGCCCCTGTTATACCTACGCTGAAAATATCACTTTAAAAAATTGGACGGTTTAGACCAGAGAACTGCACATTTTAACCAAAATGCATTTACCTTTATCATAGCGTCCCCATATGGTTGACATGGCTATTTTTTTGTATGTGTCTATATTTTCGCGTACAATACCCACCTTGCAAATTTCACTTTACGATGTGGTTTTGGCTGCAAAGCCAGTTTTGTGTCACAGCGGCCCCTATCTGTAGGCATACACCAAATTAGGAACAGTTATTGGGGCGACACATTCTGTAAAGGATTCTCAAGTTTGGTGTCATTTGAAGAATCTATTGGTAATTTTGGGCATTTTTTCAAAAATGACACTGTGTGACCTAAAAAATGAAGCCAAGTTTCCAGCATACAAAGTAAAAAAAAACAAAAATGTTTTGGATAATTATTCATAATGAGGATCCAAAGAATCTTTTGACACTAATTTTGTCTCTCTGAGTCAAAAATCCAGAGACTAGTTATCAAAAGTAAAACTTTCAAATATTAGAAGAAAAAGAAAACCCCTTCAAAGCTGATCTGGACATGCCATATACCAAATGATGCATCACTATTCAAGGTATGTAAAGATTTGTTTTTGTTTTTTGTCGGCACTACCAATGACTTTAGCTCAGAACTGAACACACACTACTCACCCCCTTTTTATGGCCAAGAAAAGGACAAGAAATCCCTCGCTAAAGTGTTTTGAGTTGGAAGAAGACATTAAATGCAGCACCCCTGGGTGAGATGTTTCTTCGTTAGGCTCAGAAATTGTCATTCAAACGTCAGAAATTACAAAATTCCTTTTTGGAAGAAATGATTTAAATGACCGCAAAATTAGATTTAGCCACCACTCAGCCGATTGATGGAGCGATCATATGCCTGCCAACGCCCAACTGACTGGAAACCATAATGAGCTTCCTGTGACCGCAGTGAGCAGATATTACTGCTGCAATTATCCATTGGTCAGCGCCCACATCTAGACAAACAAATTGCATTTTTTACTGCCAAATTGAGAACATTATCATAAATATCATCATGTTTATTTCCTGACTTTGCACCCTGATAATGTGTCTTGATGTTTTGGCTGTAGGTGGCGTTTGCTCTGAGACTGTGTGTAGTTACCAACATGTTTTAAAGTACCTGAACCTGACCAAAGATAACGAGCTTTACTTCATGACTCGGCCCGTTAAGGACTACAGACAAGTTACGATTGTAGAGCTGGATCTCAATGTGTACGCTATTCTGGATGTGGTAAGTGCTTTGGCTGGTGTTTTGGTTACGAATTTGTCATAACTATATTACTTCTGGCAGGAGCTAAAAGTCATGGCTGATTTGTTGTTTGGTTGCTCCGTATTGGTTGTGCTGTCATATTTTCACATGAGTTTCTTTGCTCATAGGATGAAAAAGAGCAAAGGTTTATTCCTTACGTCTGGATTGAAACGGTGAGTTCTCTCAATGGCTAAAGATCTTTTATTATTCACAGTTATTTGGAACTGCCTGAAAGAGTAAGTAAAACGAAAAATTATTAAAAGAGAAATATATTAAAAAACAAAATGGAAAATGCATCTGTCAATAAACTTCACACCCCTGCAAAATCTTCCATACAAAAACCAAGATTAGGAAATCTCCACCCTTTTCTGTAGATTTTTTATTACAAATCTTATCGCAAATCCCTCACTTTCATGAGTTTAGCTAACTGTAACTGTTTTTCCCACATAAACAAGCTTTATTATGAGAATTATGAATTTATATCGAATTCTCTTCGTTGTTTGTTTTTGAATGTGACGTTTACTCCAAGATATCACAGCTTTGATCTTATTGATAATCAGACATCTTATTTCTCTCTGTAGTCCTGGACCAACGATTACATTTACTGGAATCCAGCTCGGTTCTGTGGTATTGAGTCTTTCTCTATTCCTGCTGAACTTATGTGGCAGCCTGATATCACGATTGAAGAGATGTAAGTATCTGTGCTCACATTGATTAATAAAGTGGTCACAGTTTAATGTTAAATAGTATTCATCCTAATTGTTTTCATTTTCAATTAGTCACTTTTATTACAGATACAGAAATGCAGTTTAAATTATAAAATATGTCCTGATGATAAAAGTGTCCTGATGCAAAATGCCACGATTTGTGTGTGTTCATGTATTTATATCTGTGTGCGTGTTCTCACACAGGACAGAGAGGGACAAGGCCCCTCTGAGTCCATATCTCACCATTTTCCATGACGGTCAGGTCAGAGTTCTGAATAACCAGGTGTTGGTCAGCACCTGCAGGATGAACATTTACAAATTCCCCTTTGACATCCAGAACTGCACACTCTCCTTTAAGTCTCTCACTCACAGTGGTGAGGGATGATTTGTGTTTGTGCATACCTGTGCTCATAGTCTGACTGAAATTAATTACTTTATTAATATTTAATACATTAATCTGCAATAATCATGCATAGTCATTTTTTGTAGATTAGTAATGAGCAGAGATTGAACCAAGTCATTGTTTTGCAAGTTTTGAATAACACTTAAGTCTCGGCACTCAAATCATAAGTCAAGATTGACAAGTCCAAGTCAAATCACGATTCTGAGAGCTAGGCTGGGCTGCCAGGTTGTGAAAAATCCCTTTGGTTGGTGTATTATGATTCTTACTTTATAATAAGCCATCAGGTCTGCAGTTATAAAGGTTCATAAGTCATTAATAAAGGGTTCTTCTTTGAAAAACAAATTTTCAAGTCTATAGTTGTACAATATATATACCAGCCAATGGGATTTCTCCCAAACTGGCACCCCAAAAGTTATACTGTTGATGGTTTATTAGTAATCTTAAAAGGATTTCATGATTAGTAAAGTTCCAAATTATAAACCCTTCATAAAGTATAAACAGTAGTAAACTGTCAGATGCATTTCTCATACTTGATCCACCCTTTTACCTCATTGAGATGGGACAATGTTACAGGTGACCAGCTACAGATGCAGACCAACCTGAACAACTCACAGGCCACAAAAGAGTCCCGTGAGTTGATGAGGACACAGTATGAGTGGTTGTTTCTGGAGATGAGAGTAAACACTAACGACAGTCAAAAGATCATTTACACGGTATGATGCATGTATTAATGCATTAATGTATTAATTTGTATACCAGGGCCGGAAACCATTCTATAATATAATACTTTTAATGGGACAATTTCTGCCCTTACTGAGCCAGATTTGGGGGCATTTTAAACACACTTGGGGGCACTTTGTTAAATACAAAAATTAACCTTAACTGATCAGAATAATATCTCTTACTCATCTAACAAATCAAGCAGCGTGGACCCAGGTCCCTTTTTATTAAATCAAACATAACTGAAAGATCAGAAACATCTTGGGATGTTTGTCACATCAAATAAATGTTTTATTGCATCAAGTGCATCTATCAACATATGACTTGTTGATACCTATTTTTCACAGGAATGAGCAACATCATTTTCTTAGGAATTCAAATGCATAGCAAGCTAACGTCAAAGTAATTCCAAACAAGCTATGTACGTTTCAGCTATGTTTCATCTGTTGTTCATACACACTCATTCATGAGTTTATGTTATGGTCATATAAATTTGAGATTTTAGGGGCAAAAATGTAGACTATAGGGGCAGATTTTGTCCTTTGTGCCAGGTTATTTCTGGCACTGATAAGTACATACACTTGAGGACAGATTTGTGTGGATTACCTAGAACCTATGCACTGCAGTTTGAGCTCTTATGCTACTCACAGGTGGAACCAGCACCCAGAAAGTTTTACATGTGTCCCAGTTTAGCTACTTTCACATCTCACTTTAAAATGCTTGCTTTCTTCGGCTTGTGATTCACCTCCTAACTGTTTGCTTTCTCTGCTATTTTATTCTCAACTTTTCAAAACAGCTGTAATGCTTTTGTGATGGTTTTGCTCAGTAAAATTCATTCAGAGGCTATGGAAAGAGTGTGCATGTTGTTACATTGAATGAGTTGTTTCTGGGGTTGATATAAAGATTTTGACAAATCTGCTGTACTATAACAACAGCACTGCTTTCTTCTTTGGAACAAAGCTTTGCTACCTCAACCATCTTTGTACACCTTTTCCCAGATCTCCATGAAGAGGAGGCCAATGCTCTACTCTGCAAACTTCCTGCTGCCCGTCTTCTTCTTCCTCTGTTTGGATTTGTCCTCGTTCCTGATCTCAGACTCTGGAGGCGAGAAGCTGAGCTTTAAGGTCACCGTACTGCTGGCTGTCACAGTGCTTCAGCTGATTCTCAATGAAATTCTTCCTTCTTCGTCGGACAGAATTCCACTTATTGGTAAACAACATCAGCTCACAGTCCTGCTTCAGACTGTAAAGACCCAACAGATGGTATTTTAAATTGAAATAACATGATTCAAATCTTCTGCAAACAAGTAATTAACTCTGTCGTGGGCGACTTGTAAATGTGTCAACAAGATCTATATCCACCTATCCCTACATGAAAATTTGTTCCCAAAATAATTTATCTTGTTTGCACAAGATAATATCTTTTTCCTACTTGTTTGCATGAGATATGCAGGAAATATGCCGTTTCACACATGATATTAAATTGTTGGCTCAATATAATAACATAAGAGCCAAAGATTAACTAGATGATTAGTAATTCATAAAGTTCATATTATTCTGAAATGTATAATTTAGTGGTGTATAAATGTAACATCACTGTTGTAGCTTTGTTTATTGGATGACATTATTGTTGTTAGTTCGTTGCATCACCTTGTTAGTTTGATGACATGAATATTGTTTATTTCAGTAAGTGTCAGAGCCTGAAACTGTTGTAAGCAACATTGGATTTGGAAGCAACAGTTTTTTGACCGCACATTAGAAAGTACAGTTGAATGTACTCTCGCCTTTGTAATTTTGTGTTTTGTAATTAGACTATATAAAGGAATGTTAACTTGTCTCTTCGTGAGCGTGACAAACGCTGTTTGCCAGGCTTACCCAACAAGTGACACATCTATGCTGAAGAAGGGGCAACAACGTGCCACTGCATGACACAAGATATGATCTGGATGCTTGAACAAGACAATAACTTACCCCAAAAAATATGTTGCTCTTTCTTGTTTGCTCAAGATAACGTTTATAACAGGATAATTGGATTTTGACACAAGTTAAGAGGTGGATAATGACTTGCTCTCACAAGTTAACAACTTATTTGTCTAACTTGTTTTCAGAATATGACCTCTTGTCAAGGCAAAGTGATATTGTGTTGTCACAAGTTAAAAAACCCACACCCTGTGGTACTTCATGGACTTGTACTTGCAGTACAATGAGTATTTGTTTATTTGCTTTTATTAATGGTGTTACTGTTCCACACAGCGATGTACTGCATTGGGGTTTTTGCTCTGATGCTGCTCAGCCTCATGGAGACAATCTTTGTGATGTATCTGATGGAGAAAGACATACACCAAAGCCTGAATGAGGACAGTGAGGACAAACAGGACAAAAGCTGCTTCCACAACTGTGATACAGGTGAGACAAAGAACCACAGAGGTACAGTAGAGTAGAGTACATTTAACTGTTTTTCTCTGAATACTCTGACACAGGCACCTAACAATTCATAATACATCCAGTATATAATGTGATCCATTCTATTGAGGAGAAAAAAAAACATGTTTGTATGAAATATTTTCTTTCAAAAGGGAATAAATGGACTCAGTGTCCATGCATCAGTGGTGTGTCTTCTGGTGACAAATCGCCTGAACTGCTGTCTGTGGAAAAAGAGGTAAATAGTCTTTTTTTTTTTTTAAATTCTCATCACAAAAATGTCAAATGTAGCAGCAGACAGTGATGTCTGGCCCACAATCACTTTGGTTATAATTGTAAATTAAACCCATTCTGCAGGACAGCGGCAGTAAAGAGAAAGAGGAGTGTGATGTTCTGGTGAGGCTGTCAGACGAGCTGCATGAGCTGCAGAAAACACTTACTCTGTTCCTCAACTGCCCGAAGGAAGGAGGGAAACCTGGAAAGTACACCAGACTGGCTAAAAGGATCAACCAAGTGTTCCGCATATTCTATGTGGTAGTAATCATTCTGTTTTTAATCTATCTCTTTATACAGTGGAGTGAAGTGTAAGGGAAATTATGGTAATAATGATGCTTCTGCTTGTGCAACTCTGCTCATGTGCATATGAGGGCATAAAACACTGTATTTAGAAGTAGAAACTGCTAATGAGCTGTCAGCATAAGAAGGGAGTACAGGTTCACCGAAACCCAGTTGGTGAGGTGTCTTGGACAAGAATGTATGACTCACTGGTGTGTGGAATAAAAGATAGATGGTCCCAGTGATCGCTCGCTTAGCTTTTGCTGACTTGTGTGCCATGCTCGAGCGTCGATAAACCGTGATATTGCTGTGAGAGAAGGAACATGTGATCGATTTGCTTCTGAAGCAGATCAGGATCCAGTGTCACCAACATGCACTTATCAATTTGGCCCACAGCTCTTGACCCTAAAGGTCATGGTGGGCATTTATTTACTGAAATACCTTGCCGTATCGTTGAAGTTTTACACATCTTCACCTTACGTTTTGATTTCCTTCTGGTTCATGATAACACCACAATAGGGCCAGCTCATTTAACTCATCCCAATTTATGATGATGTAGTGTTGTTGCTTAACAAGCATTAGTGTGTAATTAGTGGCTTTGAAAACACGAATCTGACTCTTCGTGATGCAGAAATAAACAATTACAATGAAATGTACTCTTTCTCTTTGTCCTGTTATATTTCTCTGTTGTTAATAATTTTGAGTTTAATCCGATTTTACTGTTTTATCTTTTTCAACGTATTTATTTCATCTGTGTTTAAAATGTTTCTATTTTATTCATTTTATTTAAATGTTTTACATTTTTTTCTAGTGTATATAATTTTTTGTCCTTATTTATATTGTAGGATTTTAAAAATGTTCCCAACTTTTACCTGTTCGTGCATTGACCTCAGTGGTCTCATGGTTCCTTTTACTAACTGTTTTATCCTTTTTTTATATAACTGATCTTGTTTTATTTGTCAATTATATGTATGTGTAAAGAACTTTGCATTATATTTAGGAAAAGTGCTATACACTATTCATTGATTGATTATTCCTCCTTCACCACTCAGTAGTTGAAAGGTATGTCCACATACTTTTGACCACCACGGTGTCTCTCCCTCTCACGTAACGATGATGGTTGTTGTTGTTGTTCCTCCCGGTCTGTGGGCGGCGCTGTTTCTTTAATCACCCCTGTGCTCTGTCGCTTCCTGGCCGCTGCAGCTCAATCAGTGACGTGGATTTTCATTGAGGCAGTTTGTTCTGCCTTAAAACGGATTTATTGCTTTTTCCTCTTTTATTTTCTCCCTGTAGGTTAGCGAAGCAGAGCAATTTTTTTTTAAATTTTCGAACACCGTCATTTTGTTTTATCGCCGCTTTTATAACAGGTGAGTTTATAGCGTGAAGCGGTGCTCTGCTGCCCGGTTTGTGCTGACGAATATCTGCGACACAAACTCTTAAATTTGGTGCTACATTTCCACGTAAACTCCACTGTAATTTCCCACAGAGAGCAAAATGAGTAAAACCAGCAAAGTGCTGAACCTGAAGGATAAAATGAGCGGTAATGAAATGGACCTGAGCCTGTGTAACCTGACTGAGGTGCCCGTCAGAGAGCTGGTGAGTTATTCACCGTCTTGGAGTAACTTTAACTCCAGTTTGTTGCAAAGTTATACTAGAAGTACAAAGTAACTACGTACGTTTACTCAAGTACAACACTTATGACGTATTATTTCGAGATATTGTGAATAATTTATTTACTATATAAAGGTGAAGTTTTTACTTTAAATTTCTCTAAATTCATGTAAAGATTAGTTACGATTTATTTTGCAGTTGAAGGCTTTAAATTCAGTCTAAAATGATAAAATAATGTTGTCTTTGGGTAAAAACTTCAACCTTGTTTCAACCTGATTAATTTACTCTACCTGACATGTGCATGTGTAAGATTTAGTTTTGTCAACACTGACGGGAACCTTTTTTCAATTACAATGAGTACCTGTTTACTTTAGAGGAAATTTCACATGCAAGTAAAGTACTTTAGTACTTCTTCCACATCTTAGTTCCGCATTAAATTGTTTTACATATTTGGTTTATTTGTATAGTCTTATTCATAACAGATTGTAGTCACTCTGGTTTATTCCAACAGGCTGCGTTCCCCAAAGCCACTGTTCTGGACTTGTCATGCAACAACATTTCTTCCCTTCCTGTGAGTACAAAATGACCCATAAATCCTGACCATGTGACTGAACAAGATGCATTTTATGACTGACTGTTTGTGTTTCTTCCACGCAGCCAGAATTCTGCAACCTGACCCACTTAGTTAAAGTGGATTTGAGTAAAAACCAGTTGACAGGTCTGCCAGATGACCTGGGGAACCTGGGGAACCTTCAGCATCTGGATCTGTATAACAACAAGCTGAGCGTCCTGCCTGTCAGCTTCTCACAGCTCAGAGTTCGTACCAAACACAAGCAGTGTTCCTCTTTGTTATGTTTGTAACTTCGAGGCTCCATTTTTAGATTGTTCACTACTGAGACTAAAGATGAGCCTGAGACTATTAAAGTCTGTAAATATTGTTTTTTGATTAGTCTATGCAGACAAAAACAAGACGAAGAAGGTGGCGTAGTGTTTATGATTTTTAGGTTTAGCAATGGAATTCACATTAAAGATTTATGCTGTGTTGATTGAGTATTTTTGTATTTATACCTGGTAACATGAATGAAATAAGTAGCAGTAATATTAATATTCACATTGGCTGGTCGACTTAGCACTCTGTACTTGTATCACATGTGAAAGATAAGATGTGGTGCTGCATTTACACATGCAGGCTGAATGTGAAGAGCAGGA
>OMOW01112391.1:0-10219 GCA_900312555.1 Lamprogrammus exutus | reverse complement strand
CTCCATTTTCTGTTTTTTTGCCTTGTTATATTGTTAATAGTGTTTTTTACCGAAAGTGCTTATTTATTATCTTTTTTACTGCTCTTAACTTAGTCTAGTTCGTATTGATGCTCTTTGTTGATACTTTGTAGTTGACTATCCACTTTGCTGCTGTACACTGCAAATTTCCCCGTCGTGGGACAAATAAAGGATTATCTTATCTTATCTTATCTTAAATAGGCTGAATGACTGATTATAAGATTGAAGACACCCGTGATACTAATTAAATAAAATACTCTGCTTGAAATATCACTATAATCTAATTTATTATCACTTCTAAGGGGTATCAGTAATTTTGTCTGGACCATTTTATTATTTAAAATAATATGTTGCATTGAAAATCAAAAGTAAAGTGTCAGTTCTTTTAGATATGGAATAAAGAACGGTGGATGCTAATTACTTTAGTCAGTTTCAACTTGTTTAAGAGAAAACTATGGTTTCTTTATTTTTATTATTATTTTAGCCATGTCTGTATGAGAACAGTTCCAGTCAAATGTGGAATGCCCTAAAGGGAGTCTTGATGCTAATGAGAGAGAAATGATGTTATGCCTTCTCTCCTCTTAACTGTAACAAAATTATAATGGGTCATTTGTGCCAGAGTCGAGGGATTTAGGCGAAGTGGCTTAACAATAATAATGATTTCCTCTGTGTCTTTCTTTTTTATTAGAGTGTTCAACCAGACTCATCTTCCCCTCGACATGTGAGTATTAGCGGGAGCGATGACGGACGCCAACGTTGCACCTTAAAGTCCAAGATAACTACTATGGCAAATAAGCCGTAGTGCTCAGTCAGTGCGTGAACTGAAGCCTCAGGATGCACACAGCAGAAAATACAAAACCCATTAAAGCCTAAGATTAATCATTGAGGCCATCTCTTGTCCTCGATCAAAATGATCTGCAACATTTATTTTGTTCTTTTGCTTTTTCCGTTATTGGCTCTCGACGATGTTTCTTTTCCCCTCGGACTCTGTGCGTGCTTCTCCCTCCCTTGTGCGAGTGGCCTGCTCTGAAACAGCGTATTTTATTAACGCAGCTCCCCTCAGCTGCAGGCACAGGCTTTAAATAGCTGCCCAGAGTTTAGATCACAACTCACTCTCATGCTCGCTGCCTCGATTTATCTATTTCTTTTCCCCACTTACTGCTGTTTCTACTGTGCTGTCTCCTCGCCTTCACCTCATCTCAACTCAAGGACTTTTTCCATTTCCAGGACAATTGTTGGGGAATTTAATCTCATTTAATGTGATTGTTGGTGCATAAACAGTCACTGATCCCTTTTGGTAAACAAAATCAGGGCAGCACATAGCCTCTTGGGTTGAAACCTGCACACGTTGGGCTGTGTTCTCTGTCGCTTGTGAAACCTTACACTTGGTGCTATTTTTGTTTTTACCTGTGTCACTGACCCCAGTGCTGCTGTGACATTGATACCATTGAATGAAGTCTATCTAAGCTGCTAATGCCTCATTTGCATGATCTTGTCATTGAATTGTGCAGTTATAGTTCATACAGTTCATAACATTTATTTCCATTAGGGCACATATTTTTAATATTGAAGGGCTTTAATAGAATTGAAGCCCTAATTCTAGCCATTTCATGCTCTGAAATTAAAAATAAGGAGAGGGAAGCCACATTTAACCTAATAATAATAATAATAATAATAATAATAGTGAAGATGAACAGATAACAATGTGTATAAAGGTCAACACGAATTGGCTAAATGTTACTAATGTTATTTGCTTCTTCTTCAGTTTAGTATTTTTGGAAACTATTGCCTTATGTGAATATACAGGGTTGCAAGTTCAACCCACGTTGCTGTACTGAACCACAGTAAAAAAAATCCCAGTACCTTTAATGAATCTTTTATATTATCACACCCTTGTCCCTTTAGGGCCATAATCGTATCATAGCGTACAGCCGGCCTGTCTACTTCTGCCTTTGCTGTGGCCTCATTTGGCTGCTCCACTATGGCAGCCAGAGGATCACCTCATCCCGTTTCACCCTGTATGGAGTCGCACTCACCAGCTCCCTGATTCTCGCCTCTGCCAGAGACGTCGTCATAGGTAAGGACTCCTGCTGCAGGTTGCTGTACTCCTCCAAGCTGTATGTGGGTTTAGTACGTGGGCAAGTGGTTTGATGTGGGCTGTCAATTCAGGCTCAAAGGTACAAAATGGCTGTGTGCTGCAGTTGCTGCATTAGCAATGTTTCTTTAGAGAATAATAAATAAAGGCCCAAGAGCTCTCATTTGTGTCAATTTCATTTTTAATTGTGTCACACTGACAATACTGTCCCTTGTGTCTCTCCTTGCAGTCTTCACCCTGTGTTTTCCTATCATCTTCTTTGTGGGGCTGCTGCCACAGGTCAACACGTTTGTCATGTATCTCTTTGAGCAGCTGGACATCCACGTGTTTGGGGGCAACGGTGAGTGACTTATAGATGCATAATCTCTCTTCAGGGGTGACTTTGACCTCTGTGGGCTCTGAGACAGCACATACTCATGCATACGTGCACTTTATATTACCATTTTGCATGCTTTGTAAGAGGCCAAAATGTTGATTTGCATTCTGTGTGGCGTCTCAGCCTATCGGGTTGAGTGGAGGCATTGCTGACATCCTCTGTGTTTGTCCACAGCCTCCACAAGCCTACTGTCAGCGTTGTACAGCATCCTGCGCAGCATCGTCACTGTCGCTCTGCTCTATGGCTTCTGCTACGGAGCCCTGAAGGTGAGAGCAAAGACACCTAAACTGTCTAAAGTTATCTACATCCCGTGTAGTCACAAATATAATCAAAATGTTAATCAGGTGACAGAAATATGGTTTAAATTGAACACTAATACAGCTACAGAGATAGATCTACTGTATTTGAATCACTACTTCAGTTTGAAATTAATAGGCTGTAACATTATTGAAACATTAAAAATTAGGGTCATATGTAAGTAAGTATGTCAGTCTGTGTTGTCTTTTACCTCTGAATATATCTAGTGCTGCTCTGTTAATCCATACATTGATAATAATAAGTCTAGCATTTATTGTACTTGGTGGACTAATTAATATATTTTCAGGTTAAATATAACAAAATGTTGTTATTCTTTGTTTCTTAGGAGACCTGGGAGCCTCACCACATCCCCGTATTATTTTCCATCTTTTGCGGCCTCTTGGTGGCAGTGTCTTACCACCTGAGCCGGCAAAGCGGCGACCCCTCTGTCCTCATGTAAGTTGACAACCCTGAGCAATAGACGTCACAGTAGTTGCAGAAAGGTACAGTCCAAAGTGGTAACAGATGTCAGAAACGGGAGAAATATTTGAAAGTGGGTTTCAAACACTTGCTTGTGCAGGTTTAACATCGTTCTGTGTGCAGTACCCACCCACCCATCTGGCACTTACACAAGCAAAAATAGGTCATGAAAACTGTTTTCCATTATGGTATGACCCATGTCTGCTAGAGAGGAAACCAAATTAAGGCATAATCTGTGACTTTTTGACTCGTGCATATGGTCTGGATTAATTCAAACAGGGATTTTCTAAGCATTTCAAAAATGCCATGTTCAAATAGCTTAAATTTGCAGTGTTAAAAGTTGGAAAGTCCAGTGTTGATGGTAGCTGTGATCCAGGAGATCCATGGTATTCCAAATAGCTGATATTTTTTGCTTCTTCCTCTGTAGCTCATTAATACAGTCGAAGATTTTGCCTAATTTAAAAGACAAGAACCCAGAGGACCCCCTGTCAGAAGTCCAGGACCCTCTACCAGAGAAACTGCGGGCCTCAGTGGTGAGTTGACCATTGTCACGTAGCTAACTGAAGCCAGGACTGGATAATAACAGTGGAGCTCGGCTGGTAATTTCATTATCAGGTACACAATTACATTAACAGCCTGCTGGGTTTTAAAATCACATCCCCAGTGTTTCTTTTCCTATGTGCAGAATGAGCGTCTGGAGTCTGACCTGATTGTCTGTGTCATCATTGCTGTTCTGTACTTCGCCATCCATGTCAGCACCGTGTTCATCGCACTACAGGTACAGTAAATAACGCGTAATCATACATGCATCAGTGTCATGTAATCTTTTCTGTCTTAACATTTTGCGTTTGTGTTTAACAGGAAACAATATTCAGTGTCTAAGTATGTGTCAGTATAGTGCAAGTCAGTATTTGCTCTTTCTGTGTGTTCCTCAGCCTTTCTTGAGTTACATTCTGTATGCACTGTTGGGGACGGTGGGGTTGCTCACCCACTACCTGCTGCCTCAAGTCCGTAAGCAGCTGCCCTGGTACTGCTTCTCCCACCCCCTGCTCAAAACTAAGGAATACTATCAGTATGAAGTAAGGGGTAAGTACACTGCATCAGATGTTGTGGTACATGTGTACCATACAGCATCACCACTTTGTTTTTAAATCATAATAAATTGGTATTCGATGAAATTTATAGTTGGAGACAAGACTGAGTCCTGTTGTAATTTTGCACTGAATTTCCCAGAGAGCACAGAGTGCAGAATGCCTTTCCAGTGTCGCATATTACGATGATGTAGACATGAAGTAATTGTGTGGTTCTGTTCTTTCGACTGTCTGTCTTGGCAGATGCAGCCCACGTGATGTGGTTTGAAAAGCTTCACGTGTGGCTGCTGTTTGTGGAGAAGAACGTCCTCTATCCGCTCGTCATCCTTAACGAGCTGAGCGGCAGTGCCAGAGAGCTCGCCAGTCCAAAGAAGCTTGACACAGAGTGAGACCTCCTGCTATTTATGTTCCACCCACACATCTTTCCTCAAATTTCCATTCTGTTCTCTGTCATGTGTGAGGACAGACCATGATCTCCAGTGACACAAATGACCACGTAAAATATTGTTATATCATAGTTTAACAATCCAAACATGGTAAAGTCTGCGAATATAATAACTATTTACTGATAATGAGCTCAGATATGCAGCACAGAGCAGACTTTACACACAGTTTTGTGGTCTTTTGACATATTCTTTTTTTCCCCCATGTTTGTTTTCCAGGGTTGGTGCGCTGATGATCACAGTGGCAGGCCTGAAGCTGCTTCGGTCTTCCTACAGCAGTCCCACCTACCAGTATGTGACAGTCCTCTTCACCGTCCTCTTCTTCACCTTCGACTATCGCCATCTGTCGGAGACGCTGCTGCTTGACCTCTTCCTCATGTCCATTGTTTTCAGCAAGGTAAGAGAAATGCTGTATATTCTGAGTTTTAACAGCTCATACCATGGTGATTGTCTGCTTCGACAGTTTTTAGATGCAGCAGTAAAGGATAATGGTTTACAGTTTTGTGCGTTTGCTCATAGCTAGCCTGCACTTGGCTGATATTCTTTTTTTATGTATTTTTTGTTACAGCTGTGGGAGCTCTTTTACAAGCTGCACTTTGTCTACACCTACATCGCCCCCTGGCAGATCACATGGGGGTC
Organism: Lamprogrammus exutus; assembly: GCA_900312555.1. NCBI lineage: Eukaryota > Metazoa > Chordata > Actinopteri > Ophidiiformes > Ophidiidae > Lamprogrammus > Lamprogrammus exutus. Next base: position 4,780 of record OMOW01112391.1, on the reverse strand, counting down.
GGCCTTCCACGCCTTTGCTCAGCCCTTTGCCGTGCCTCGTATCCTTTCACTGCTGCCTGTTGTTGCGTTATTTTGGTATAAAGCAAACACTGGGCGATTTAATGTGCACATGAAACAAGCTGACTGGCACGCAGACATTTTGTGTGTGAGAAATGTTGCTCAGTGTTATCAGTGTTTCTACAGTAAATGTATGGTGGTGTAACAAAATCAGCTTAAATAGACACAAAGCAGATAGTAAAAGCACTTTGTATAGTAAAGCATACGTTACATTTTTTCCCAAGTGATCCTTGACTTCAGTCCCTGCCAGACTCTGCCATGCTGTTTGTCCAGGCTGTAGTGTCAGCAGTCTTCTCCACCCCTCTCAACCCCTTCCTCGGCAGCGCCATCTTCATCACCTCCTATGTCCGCCCTGTCAAGTTCTGGGAGAGAGACTACAAGTATGGGATGATCCCATTCCATTTTCCATGCTCGCGCTGACTATTTTTGTGAATCCTCTCCTGAATTGTGTGGGGTTTTTAAAAAAAAGAAATGTGTGTCTGTTTGTTTTCGTCATGTTTGGCTTTCGTTCTGATGCAGCACCAAGAGAGTTGATCACACAAACACACGGCTGGCCTCTCAGCTGGACAGAAATCCAGGTGAGGACGCAACATTTTTAATTTCAATTTTACAATTTTTCCTTTTATACATTAATTTGACAGCACACAGGGTCTTACATAGGCACCTGCTGCCCTATTAGACTGATATTACTGATTAATCGTGTCATTACTTTCCCCTTTCACTGGAACACTCCTCCTCCTGCTGTTTATTTAACTTATAGATTTTGGTGTTACGTTGTAATTCTTCACTTCTTGTGGACATCTATGACCAGATTAGACGAATTTACAGCATGTCAATCAGGGACGTGGGATGGTGCTTTCTAAGATTTACTTTGTGATTTAACTGATAGAACAAATGTGTTGCCTCTTTTCCTCCATTTTTCATTCATCTTTGTCATCCTCAGGCTCAGATGACAACAATTTGAACTCGATCTTCTACGAGCACCTTACGCGCTCTCTGCAGCACAGCCTGTGTGGAGACCTCCTCCTGGGCCGCTGGGGCAACTTCAGTACTGGGGATTGCTTCATCCTGGCCTCCGACTACCTGAATGCTCTGGTGCATCTGATAGAGATCGGCAACGGTCTGGTCACCTTTCAGCTCCGTGGGCTGGAGTTCAGAGGTGAGGAGGATTTCAGTGTGGGACGTCAAAAGAACTGTCAGGTGTTTGTTTAATACTGATTCAGCTGATGCTGAACTGTTTCTCATCCCTGGTCCTCAAACACCACCACACTGCATATTTTGTGTTTGCAAAAACAATTTCACATTCAGTAGATCTGGAGTAAGAAGATAAAATGAATGAGGATTGTTGATTGATTGTTACTTAGTGTTGCTATTTATGAATTGTTCAAACCAAACTATTGGCCAGTAGCCGTGTGTTTTATCAAGATCTTCTCGTTTTTTGCAACTAACGTGCACGAAATGAAAAACTTTCTGAAGTCTCTCCTCTTCACTCAATCTCGTTATGCTGTATTCTCTTCTGTCACAGCAAAGGAAAATACAAGAGAAATAATAATTTCCAGTCCCAATTCTGGGTCTGACGTGAAATGAGATTCTTGCAATTTGCAAGTTTTCTGAATTAATTGCTGTGCATTGTGCAGAAACGAGTGTTCTCCACAAAATGGCTGAAATTATCTAATAACCCGGCTGATTTTCCACAGGAACATACTGCCAGCAGAGGGAAGTGGAGGCCATCACTGAGGGGGTGGAGGAGGACGAGGGCTGCTGTTGCTGTGAGCCAGGCCACCTCCCTCACGTGCTGTCCTTTAACACCGCCTTTGGGCAGCGTTGGCTGGCATGGGAGGTTCTGGTCACTAAGTACGTGCTGGAGGGTTACAGCATCACGGATAACAGCGCCGCCTCCATGTTGCAGGTTTTTGATCTACGACGCATCCTCACCACCTACTATGTCAAGGTTAGTGGGATGCCATTTGTTCTTGTTCAAGGATGGTCTTGGGTATTTTTACATTATTCTCCTACAGTGTGAAATATTGACATCAAAGATCTTTGGGAAAATGGCTTCTAAAGAGATCCAGGGAGAAACAACATATGATGATATTGATGATTGTACATGGGAACAGTGCACCAGATCTAAATCCATTTTCCCCTCCTGGACTCAGGGTATCATCTACTATGTGATTTCCTCCCCCAAACTGGAAGAGTGGCTGGCTAATGAGACCATGAAAGATGGCCTGCGGGGTTGTGGAGAGAGGAACTACGTCGATCTGGATCCCACCTTCAATCCCAACATCGACGAGGATTACGACCATCGACTCGCAGGCATTTCCAGGGACAGTTTCTGTGGGGTTTATCTGGGCTGGATCCAGTACTGCAACTCTCGAAGGGACAAGGTAACACTGCTGCCCGAAATGTATTCTCAGTTTGTTAGAACTATGTTCTTGCACTTCAAGTGACAATGAGGGGCATTGTGGAGCAGTTTGTGTGTACCTGTAAATATCTCAGGTCTTTGTTGCCATTAGCTCAGGTTACATTCATGTAGCTATACTGACAGACTACTGTTGTGCCTAATATTTGCAGTATAATTGATGTTTAAAATGTTTGATCTCAGAAATCACCCGTCTGATTTTGATGAAAGTTGAACAGAGAGAGTCACTCCTTATCAGGTGACTTGTTTTAATGACTGAAGCAAGGACATAAAACTATCTGGGTTAAGTGTTGAGTTTTCAGTCGTGTTAAAAATGTTTACGTTCACAGTACTGTTAGGTCGTTGAGCTAAAGGCACCAACAAACACTTGAATGCCCCTTAAAGAATATTCCACAATCATAAATGCTTCTGTAAAGTTTGAGACATATTTTCATGTTTCTCCTTTCTTTTTAGCCTCTGGACAGTGAGAAAGACTCGACTTTGGTGTTACTCTGTTATGGACTGTGTGTTCTGGGAAGGAGAGCTCTGGGAACAGCAGCCCATCATATGTCCAGGTTATTGATTAACAAAAATCATTTTTGTAACACTTAAAGGAATGACTACTTCACTTATGTACAGTTGACCAAACAAACATGTGATTTAAAATGATGTGTAAAACAAGGAGGATTAAAAGTCCACCAGCATGCACACACATGCACATCAATGTATGTAACAGTAACCATATTGTAAGTCTCCTCTTCTTATTTCCACCACAGCAATCTGGAGTCTTTCCTCTATGGACTTCATGCATTATTTAAAGGAGATTTCCGCATCTCTTCAGTGCGAGACGAGTGGATCTTTGCAGATATGGAGCTGCTCAGGAAAGTTGTGGTGCCTGGTATCCGAATGTCTCTTAAATTACACCAGGTCAGTCGCCGATACAAATGAAACCACCTCGACTCTCAACTTGAAACACTGACAGAAACACTGACAGGAAGCAGTCCTTCCCATCACTTTCACCTTTCGTTATGTTGCAGAGGAAGAGACCCAAATCTAATCTGTAACAAAGTGCTATTGTTACATTTGTGTTAGGACCACTTCACGTCCCCAGATGAGTATGACGAGCCGGCGGTTCTTTTTGAGGCAATCTCCACCCACCAGCAGAACCTGGTCATCGCTCACGAGGGCGACCCAGCCTGGAGGAGCGCTGTGCTGTCCAACGCGCCATCGCTCCTCGCCCTGCGCCATGTGCTTGACGAAGGCACCAACGAGTATAAAATCATTATGCTTAATAGACGATACCTCAGCTTTCGAGTCATCAAGGTGGGCGTTGTAACAGATTTATCCGTAGCAAACTCACAGGGGTCTTTTGAGACATGAATTTTAATGAGAATTTTTCTGCTGTGCTGCAGGTGAATAAAGAATGTGTTCGAGGCCTTTGGGCAGGGCAGCAGCAGGAGTTGGTGTTCCTGAGAAACAGAAACCCAGAGCGTGGAAGCATCCAAAATGCCAAGCAGGCTCTGCGCAACATGATCAATTCTTCTTGCGATCAGCCCATTGGATATCCAATCTATGTATCTCCACTTACCACCTCCTACTGCAACTCCCACCCACAGCTCCGAAACATCCTAGGAGGCCCGATCAGCATCGGGAATATACGCAACTTTGTTGTCGGCACGTGGCACAGGTTTGTGGTTCTGTGTAGTTCAGTGTGGAGCTTAGTCATGTTGCATACTGTATGTTTGCCCCTTTATCCCTTTGTTTATCTGACCCTAGTTTGAGATGGGATCTTGTTTTGTTTGTTCTTTTCTAGGTTACGGAAAGGCTGTGGTGCAGGTTGTAACAGTGGAGGAAATATTGAGGATTTAGATTCAGGGGGGCTCTCCAGCACCAGTGGGAATGGGACTGGAGTGAACGACTCTCAGCAGAGCTCAGTGTCGCAGGGTGGGACTTCTGGACCTGCTGCTCCTCACTCATACCAGCCACATCCTCTGGGTGAGGATTACTTTGCCCATATCTGATTTTACTCTATACTACATTCCATGGCCAGCACTAGTATCACTGATGTGACAAAGTACTCTGAAATTATTTCATGTGATGTCAGCAAACTGCACATAGGTGTTCGTGTTTTTTAAACTTTAGTATGGCCTACTTTTTAATTCTCCCTATTCTCCTTTGTGCATCCAGGCACCAGTCAGAGTTCTCAGTCAGTTCAGTCTGGTTTGGTGCGTCACTCGCCTGCTCGAGCCTCTGTGGCCAGCCAGTCATCCTCTTACCGCTACAGTAGCAGCCGTCACTCCTCCCTGCGGGCCTTCATACCAG
>OMOW01112390.1:0-11245 GCA_900312555.1 Lamprogrammus exutus | reverse complement strand
TAGGCTGGACCCCCTATCAGGTAATGTCCAACATCACAGCCAGAGATGGTCACTTTGTGACAGTCGTAGTACTCTTGCGTCGTGCACACTGCCTGGATAGCCAACACATACATTTTAGAAAAGACCTTTGCCATCCACAACTGCTTGGAGAACGATTGAATGCCATCCTTTCCGGTTGTAATAGTCTCGAGGATACACCTCTGGTGCTATTATTGGAATGTGCCACTCAGTCCTTAAACTAAGCTCAAACCACTCCAGGAGCTAGCTATATATATATATATATATATATATATACATATAAATATGTATCATATAAAGTGCTCTTTAAATAGTTTGAAGTGTTAGACCACTCCAAGAAATCCCCTCAAATTTAAATAAGACCAATCATCTTTGACAAGTTTATAGTCCATCCCCCCACAGAGGGAGACACTCTGCCACCAGTGCACCATAGAGATCAAAGAGATCAATAAAGTTCATCAAATCAATAAATCACACAATTAATTGGAGACACACCAACAACCCCATCCGCTGGCACAGCATACACAAGGTAGTCAACAAAGTTTTGAACAACTTTAATGATGGCTGTATTGCTGTAGTAATTTACCAAAGAAAAAGATGAAAAAGATTTATTTGTTGCAGATTCTTCAGTGAGGATGCTCTTTCTTAGTTTCACTGAATTGAAATTGTACATTGAATCATGTTGTGCTTTTAAATCGATAGACAAAGATATTTGAAGACGCTACTTTGGACGCTTTTGGAATTCTGGGGACTTGTGACGGGCATATGTCACCGTTTGACATTTTATAGACAAATCGCATGACTAATCGAATCTCATTGTTGAGCGGGGTGGGCTGCGGTTCTTCTGTCCGCCAGCAGAGGTCTCCGCTCTCACTTACGTTATACATCAGTGTCAGGGGTCAGAGGGAAAAGTTCGTAAGGAAGATGGCTGCTCCCCACGAAGACATGTTTTCATCCTGCGTGGATCCAGGCAAAGTTGCCAGCAACGTGGAAGTCAGATTTATCGACAATATCAAGGTAACGCAGATTTCAAGTTGATAAAACCATACGTTTCATTCAAAACCTGCGGCTTAATTTCGCTTCGAAGCAGCGATTGTATTGTGGTACATCAGGAGGCTGGTTGATTTGCTACTGTAGAACAGATTTGTCATGAAAATCAAACTACAGCTCATCTTTGAACTTTCTTTGTGTAATTAAGGCGGTATATGCACGGAAATTTGTTAAAGTTGTAGAAACATTAAAGTTGTGATAACACTGCAACAGCTAGTGCCTCATAAAATATAAAGAGTTTCATATGTTTTATGTTTCGTTGCCTTTTATACTTGCTTTGATTATTTTCTATATGAAGTAAAATGCAAAGTTAATGCATGAAAATGTTGTAATTTGACTAAAGCTTAAACTGAGAATCAAGGGAAACAAACGATTATCAGCTCTCATAAAATGTAGAAATAAACCCACGAGTGCAGATCCTGACATGCAGTTAAGACTATGTGCTAAGTGGAAACAGGATTATGAAATGTAAGGTTTGGGTAAAAATTAGGGCAGCACAAGTAATCGAATTTAAATCGAAAGTGTGGTATGAAAATGTGGAATAAAATTTCAGAAGGTGGCGTTTTAATTCATTAATGTCTGGATGCACCACATATTCATGAGGGAAGTGTCACTTATCAGCTTTCTACTACTTTAGTCATTGTCTGGCTTAAAATAACTTTAAAATGTTAAAGATCCATGTATACAAGTCATTTGCCATTCATACACCATGATGATCCTCTGAAATGGTGCCACAAAATAAAATTCCCACAGATTTGAGCTGTGGCTAGGAAATACTTGTGCGCACCAGCAACCAGCTCCTCAGAGCTTTTAGTACAGAACGTTCTTCATCACTTCACTCCCGTATCAAACAAGAAAAAAGACAATGGTTTTCTTAGCTAACTGCTGTCAGGCCACATAAAGAGCTGTAAAACATCCCTCACCAAATGTTTGGTCTGTAAAAGGTTTCCCTTACTGTTCTTATTCTACACATTTGTTTTTTGTATTTCATCGATACATTAAAGGATGCGATTTTGAATTTAGCATTTGTTCTTAAAATAATGCGATTACAGAGTGACTATGCATTTTCTGCCTTAAACGGGGCCCCATGGTGTTTGTCATACCATGGATCAAATCAAAAACTGCAATATCCTTCAGAATAACCACAATATGACGTTCTGGCAACATCGTGCAGCCCTAGTAAAAATTCTGCTTGGTCTATCCAATTTTATGTCAGACACAAGAACCCCAAAACAAAAACAATTAAATGCTGAAACAATAGAATAATGGGAGAAAAAACATTAAAGCGTGCATTGGTTAGAGAATGTATGAGGCACTTTTAAATTTACCAAATTTTAAGGCTGTTTTTGGAGTAGTGGACTCCTGGCTGAGAATCTGCTGTGTTTAGGTTCAGAAGCTTAAATTACCCTGATAAAGAAATGTTTGGTTTTTGTGTTTCAGGGTAAGGGCCTCTTTACTAAAAAGAGCATCAAGAAGGGAGAGACTATCTTCATTGAGCGCCCCCTAGTGTCTGCACAGTTCCTGTGGAACGCCTTGTATAAATATAAAGGTGAGACGCCTTCCAATGACGCAAACACCTGCTAAAATGTTAAGATTATATTCTTGTTTGCAACAGGGTTGATTGATGAGTTCATACTAAGTATGGGCAATAAAATAATCAATGTTTTTTCTCTTGGGCTGCATTCGTTTGAATGAAGTGATTACAATTTTGAAGTTCCAGAGGTGCTCAAGGTTCTATGCAAAATGGATAAAGGTGCCTGTGCACACAAATCAGTTCTCATGGCTGCTATCCATGAGTCTGGCTTTGGACTAGTTCAGCACCCACCCCACTCATCTGATTTTGCCCTTCATTTGAGCTCTTCTCATGTTTTTAGCTGATGTAACATTTTTAGAGAGCCAAAAAACGATCTATGAAACTGGGACAAAATCCCTATGGCTTTTGTAGAGGTGTGACAAGTTGGAGATTGATTGTTGAAAAAGACACCAAAGTTTAATCTTTCTATGCAAAGCTCAGAATTGATCAATCATTGCTTTCATATCACAGAATGCTGAAAAATGGGGGCAGGGTGTGGTGTGTGGAAGTTTGATGTTGAATTAAACTTTAATATTTTTATCTTGAGTTATAATCTGCTAGATATCAACCTCTTTGTTCCCTCTGTGTGTCTCTTTAATAGCCTGTGAGTACTGCTTACGTGCTTTGGAGACGGCAGAGGAGAATGCAAGGAGACTCAGTGGCATCCCTGGGCTCAGCCTTCCTCACCCCGAGCTCTGCCGTGTTCGGCCTGAAATGCACCAAGCCTGCCCTCAATGTCAGGTTGGTCTGATCAGGAAACAAGGCCACTAAAGGCTCCAGACTGAAGTTTGATGTAGTTTTCCCCTCACTGGATGAAAAAAAGACTGAAATAGTTTTGACCAAAATGTTACAGTAAACCTCTATTTAAAAATCCAAATTTACTCAAAAAGGATTCTATGGAGAATGAGGCAGTTTGTTGAAGTCATAGGTGTTTGAAATGGCCACAGAAGCCCCAAATTAAATGGGTTTGTTTTTAGAACTTTTAATTTGCAATGTTTAATGATCCTGTATCCCTCTGCAGGTTCTGTACTGTAGCAGCGAGTGTCGACAAGCTGCAGCTGATCAGTATCATCGGGCTCTGTGTTTGGGTGCCTCCCAGGAAGACACAGACCACCCCATCAACAAGCTGAAGGATGCGTGGAGGTCAGAGAGATCTGATGATTTTCCTTTGTGAAACCATTCGAGCACACAGAATTCTTCCCCTCATTTTCATTCAGTCAAGTGACTCATTTCTCTTTTCTTCAGGAGCATGCATTATCCCCCAGAGACCTCCAGCATCATGCTGATGGCCAGAATGGTAGCCGTTATCAAACAGGTAATTCATTTTTATCTTTTCCCAGTGATAAAGACAACATGTGACCAATACTTTTAAAATACAAATTTGATCATGTTAAACCTAGCCTAAAATTAAGTATTTCCCTCAATAACATAAGTGCAACCTAGAGGGGCTCTTATTAGATTACACACCTCCAAAGAGTGAAGTTGAGACAAAAATAGTCTTGTTCCAATACTGGTCTAAAGAGAGAGACAAGTATAATAATAGGACCTAACTAGAGTTCATGATAAAACAGCCAATTAAAATGTCTCACTCTGGGCCAGATCACATCTACTGACAGTCTATCATGGGATTAATGTGCTTGAGATTGGTATTAATTAAGAAAGTGGCAAAAAATACTGAGAAATGGTCCCTCGCTGTGTTAAGAAATCAATTAAATAAATCCTGGATCCACCCCTGGGTTTGTAGAGTGACAGGTCTTACTTAGAGACTTCCATTTGTTCTTATTAATGTCAAATAATTGACAGCAAGTAGAGCAGAGTTGAATGATGCGATAATTCACCATGCGGAGTTGAGTGTGAATGTATACCACGAGAGACCAAACTTAGGATATTTAATTTTGTGGAAATTTGTTTTGTGCTTATGATAAAAAGGCTTCAGTTATTCTGTGTTCATCCACCACCAGGAATAATGCAAGTGTGCTCCAGTTGTTTAGATGTGCACCAGTTTAATAACTAGGATCATGGGCGCATTAGGCGTGCGTAAATATTTTACTTGTGTGTTTGTATGCTTATGTTGTCCAGGCTCAAGACAAAGCACGCTGGCAAAAGTTATTCTCTCAGTTCTGCAGTCGGACGGCGAACGAGGAAGAGGAGATCGCTCACAAGCTCTTGGGGGAGAAATTCAAAGTTGGTTACCATCACTTCAATTCTAGAAATTTATGAAAGTTAGAACATGTCTAAAGTCAGGAAATCATGCTTTTATTTAAATTGCTGTTCATGGCTGCTCAGTGAGCAAAGCATGACAGTGGGAATCGAGCCTGTGTCAGTGGAGTGCAACACCGCTTATAATATTTGTAGTCATATTGAACAAAAGCTTCCAAGTTTGTGTGAAACAAATTGCAATATTTGTTTGTGTAGGGGCAGTTGGCTTTGCTGCACAGTCTTTTTACAACAGCACTTTACGATGATCATCTCAGTCGGGTGAGTAAAGCTTTAAGTAGTCATTCTGTGTGTCTGTGTTTTCTGTAGTTCTAATGTATTTTTTCCCAAATGTTGCACAGTTGCTAATAATAGCCTAGACACTTTTCATGTTCAGTACAGCAGCTTGAAGATGAGAATCAAGCTGATTGGTCTGGTTTTATTTGGGCTTGCGCTCTTTAGTCTCAAAAGTCGTCTCACATAATCACCTGCAATAAAAATGTCAGCTGAGATTTCCTTGTGTTAATTTGCTGCCGTTTTCTGCGTCAGTTACACAACCTGTGCCAGACAGGCTGTTGGTAGCGGAAAAAAAAGTTTAGGTCTTATATGAAGTGAAAACCTGAGAATGTGTTATTAAACTTAGTTTGACCTGAATAAAAGGCCAATGTCTGTCATTTGGGTCATTGCATATCCAGCAGTTGTAGTTTAAGATAACAGACACCTGACAACTCAGTTTCATGTGACTCAAGTAGCCACCTGACCAAATGTGTGAACAACTCTCAAATGATAAATTCCAGTTTCCTGCCCACCATTGACAGAATTGCAGAAGCTTTTTTACTGTGACGAAACATTGTAAAGCCTAAATAAGCCCAGTTGCATTAAACCACCACTACTTGTTAATGGAGACCAGCGTTTCTTTCGCTGATCTAACTGGACAGTGAATCCCTGCCAGTTCCTCTGAAGCTGTAGGTAACGCCGATTTGACCCCATTAAAGCAAACCCACAGCATCCCAGTGTGCATCAGTATATGTATTTTTGTGTTGCAGTGGTTTACTGCTGAGGGCTTCCGCTCTCTGTTTGCTCTTGTTGGGACCAATGGACAAGGCATAGGCACCAGGTAAACACGCTGCACATTTTAAATATCTGAACCTTCATTTGGATCACTCTGTGCCATTCCTGTGTTCTCTGTACTATTTCAGTTCCCTGAGCCAGTGGGTTCATGCCTGCGATGCTCTTGAGCTTCCTGGTCAGCAGAGGGAGCAGTTGGATTCCTTTATCGACCAGCTGTACAAGGACATTGAGAAAGGTCACAGTCTTATCTCTGTCTCACAGTATTCAGCTGGGTGTGTAGTAAGCCAGGCCTTTTGTTTCAGAGCAGATTTGCAGTGGTCGCATTGTGAGGCAGTGTTTTTATTGTCGATGTTGTACATTTGACCCAGTGACTTTCCTGTAATGATTATGTAACCCACCCCGGTGTTGTAAAGGGCAGGAATTTACAAAATTAGTCTCTTCCCTCCGCAGAAACGGGAGATTTTCTAAACTGTGAGGGTTCTGGACTGTTTCTGCTTCAAAGCTCATGTAAGTGCAAACGTCCATGTTAGGAACTCTTTCATTTAAAGAAACGAGTACCGTGGCTAAAAGTTTGACGACCCCTTTGCATTGTTGCACCTTTGACCCCTGCAGGTAACCACAGCTGCATACCCAACGCAGAGGCTTCTTTTCCCGACAACAACTTCTTGCTTCACCTCAGTGCCCTTAGTGACATCAACCCAGGAGAGGTCAGCTGACCGTGTCTGGGTCTGGACTGACCCAGTCTAGCCCAGCATACTGTAGATGGGACAGAACATCCTTCTTTAGCTTTGTGATCTCAGACAGCGTTAGAACTCTGAGACTTCAAGGATTGGAGTGGTTTTGTCAATATGTCAAAGATTTAGAAGCCTTGAATCTGCACAGTTCGATATATTAGACTGTAGGGGTTTATTGCCGCTGTTACAGGGGACATTTATACATATTTCCATGTTCTTATTTTCATTTAGAGTCAATTTCAATGCTTTGATATGCAAAAAACACATTGATGTGATTATGCTCTCTTTTGCTGCAGCACCACTGTGCACACAGTAAAAACTGTCTGTACTCAGAGCACAGGGCCTGCCAGCTTTGTACTTTTAGATTTTGCAAACCAGGTGTGTTACATGTAGATGTCGACATTACGGAAGTAATGGACTATTAAAAAAACAAAACAAAGGGGACATATGCTTTAATGCCTTGTTCTAATGGAGTGAAAGCTTTAAGACCATAGCTCTGTAATGTCAATTTGAGATGTTAATTTAACCATTTGTTTTATTCAATTTGCAGGAAATCTGTATCAGTTATTTGGATTGCTGTCAGCGTGATCGAAGTCGTCACAGCCGACACAAAATTCTGAGGTAAACGGCTTCAATCCCCAGTAAGAATTCCTTAGAAGGGGTCAAAGGTTATGAATTCCATCTAGATCAATAAAAAGCCTTCCGGGCAATAATGGGCAGTCCTTAGTCAGTGTGTGTGATGGCCCCTCCTTTGCTTTCACTCCTCGATCAAAATGCTGTCAATGCATCAGTGATTTACACCTCAACAAAGGCGAGTTGATTTTTGAAATACAGTTTTTGTTGCATCCTATGAGAAATAGACTTAAGGTGCAGTTGCATTCAAAGGCCTCCATATCATACAGGCATTTATGAGGCTCATACAGATAGATTTGGGAGTTTTTGTATCCATGATAAGCTCATATCGGCCGATCATTTCAAATTGCCAATATTTGTCGGGCTGTAATTGAAAATGCAGCTTTAATCACTTCTTGCAGTGTGCAGTGGCTTTTGAGCAGCATCAGGTTTTCCTGATTCAGTTCTTATTAGAGGTGTAACTGACTTCTGTTACTTTCCTACCCAGGGAAAACTACCTGTTCGTCTGTTCCTGTCTGAAGTGCGTCTCGCAGATGGACGAGCTGGATTTGACATCAGATGAGGAAGAGGATGGCGAGGCAGAAGGAGAAACAGAAGGGGATGAGATTGAAGACGAGATGACGGATGTCTAATCAAAGATGCACATGTTCTCAGTTGCCTCCATTCCTGCTGTCGCATTAAGCAGCCATGGAGCCTAGCACAATAATGACAAATCAAAAACAATTGTGTGGGAAAATGTTGTAGAAAAACATTTCATGTCTTGACCAGTGTCATGGATCTGCACCAGGAAGATTTTTCCTGAAATGCTCTCAAAGTTTGTGGTCTCTGACTTCACAAAAACAGAATAAAGAAATTCTCATTTCTGAGAACACAAAATGATCAAGCCAACGGCAGTTTGGGTCTCGGGTTTTTGCTCTCCTTTTAAGAAGTTTCCTTGACTATGCATAATGTGTTGAAGGGACCTCTAATTTATATTCCATAGTAATTACAGTACTGTCACACAGGATGCATGCAGGCAATAAAATATGGTTTGGTTTCCATAGCATGATCTACGAGGTTAAGTTGAACCTTATTTAATGTCTTATGGAGACCATGAGTGGAAATTGCTTTGTCAGTAACGGTTTGCCCTTTGTTGAAAACTATTTTAACCACGGTTCCACTCCAGTGAAATTGCTGCTGCTGCCCACACTAGAATCAATATTTCAACAATGACTGTAATCACAAATCCCAATATTTTCAGTTATTCCACCCAAGACTGGAAAATATGAATGAATAATCCCAATTATCCCATTTGGCATACTGACACAGGAATATGCTTTTGTAAGTCTATCTGCAGCCAACAGTTGTTATTTTTTCTACTCTGGTATAAACCATTGAAATTGGATGTCTGTTAAGTCATTTATCTGGTTTCCACACCTCCCTTGCTGCAGAAGATTGTACAGGGAACATATTTGTTCAGTCAAAACATATTGACCACCAATCCTTGGTCAAACAGTCTTCCTCTTGGGGTTTTAGGTCTTCACTATTCATTGCCCCTTTATGGCAACGTAGCACATGCATTAATGCAGAGTATCAGTGCAGGTCAGATTATTCTGTTATTTACTTTCAAAATAGCCTGCAAACGACAAGCTAATGCTGCAAATAACTAAACACAAACCTCTGTTTAAAAGAAAAAAGTAGTAATATTTCTCTTGCTTCTAGTAAGCTTCTAAAGTTTAGTGTTTTAAAAAAACAAAACATTTTCTGATCAAAATCTGCAATTTTAGACGAGTCCATAAATGTCAGTTTCAGTGTACCTTTGCACGTTTTTTTTTTTAATTTCCTACTGCAGCTGTAGCTTTTTCAGAGCACTACATCTCAAGTCATGGAATTGAGTTTGCACTGTTGAAGGCTTGACAAACACCTCTGGATTTGTTATTGCGAAGTGAAAGTGGGGCTTAATATGTTTAATGTTTGTGGTTTTAAAGTGTTCTATGGTCTACATTACCATTCCATCGATACAGTATCTTGCAATAATCTTTGTGAATTCCATTTTTGAAAACATTAAGGAAAGTTGACATAAAAATACAGTTCAACTATCATGTCTAATCTCGTAATTATCTTAATCATTTTTGCAGCAATATCTGCTAGGCAGCTGAGTTATTGATATTTCGAACTGACACTTAAGGTATTTAAGTTGTAGATAACTGGTTGAAGTTTAAACTGTTGACAGGGAGGCTCAGACCTTTTTCCCACATGATGCTCTACGTGCCGTTTCAGGACCTTCTCCACCCTTAATCAAACTCCACCTTTGTGTTCTCCATGCTGCATCTAATGTCATTAATTACTAAATGGATTCTATTTATTTTCTCTTTTTCTGTTTACACGTTAATTGCACATTAAGTGTAATTTATTGGATGCCAAGTCTGATATCGGACAAGAATGCAGGCTACAGTAGTAGCGTCTTAACAAATTTAGTCATAATCTATTCTATGCAGTGTCCCCACTCCTCCCACATGGTTGACACCTCCCCATTAACCTTTTTAGTTTACTAAACATCAGTATTTAATCATTTGTGCACTCGCATCAAGTGCCGATTTTCAACAAGGTGCAGCACAGGGAGCTGAAAAAGCCGCATTACATCCATGAAAGGAGCACACCTGGGCCCCAGCAAGGCAGGAGGCTGCACCTCTGACCGTCTACTCTGAAGCCAAGCCAGAATCCCTGCAGGCGCTCCAAGTTTGGAATTTGGACTTGAGTGCAAGAGCCCACTGCAGGGGTCAAGCACAGGAAGGCATACATATAGGCCCCCCCACATCACAGTCATTTCAAGTAGAGAGAGTGGGGAGGTCAAAGAGTCCGTGCTGAGAGGAGAGGGCCACATAGAGGCTCATTGAGAACTGAGGAGGCAGGATGTGTGGAGAGAGAAGGAGGGAGCATATCTGTATGAAGAACAAATATTACTTTGCAGAGAAAGATGCCTTTATTCAGACAAAGGAAAAAAAAAACACTTGATGTGCGCTTCAAAAAGTTAACCAATTATAGCAACATATACCAGAAACTTGCAACTTATTTATTGTAGAACAACTAACTGACTGGTTTTGAAATCCTGCAGTTTGGGATCTGCCATCACCCTCAAATTGACTCATTACGTCTGTTGCCTTTTTAAATCCAGAAGAAAGAAAACGTTGTGTGAAACAAAAAAGTTTGTGCCAGTAGTGCCCCTCCATGTGTGTGAATTCAGCTCATATTTATGTGGTAAATTATTAAGGATTGGGACTTTAAGCAAAAGCTGTGTGTTAATAGAATACCATACTCATAATTTACACTTTAAATTGATTCTGTAATAACCTGTCTTTTAAACAGTCAGAAGCTAGAGTCAATGAGGGAATAAATATGCCATCATATTCATTTAATTTAACTTCTTTTGAGCATAGCTTATTGAATTTCATCTCTGGAGAATTTTGTTTCCAGCAACACATTTGATTTCATTACAGAGTGGTGGACTGTGGTGTTTAGGACTGCTCAATGCTAAAGTTGTTGCCATTGCATGCTTGAAGTGGGTAAACTCTAAAATGGAGGCAGATTTTTTTTGGAACCAAGCAAAGTGACTGGGATTGAAAGAGGCACCATATGGAAACAATCTACAACCTACATCAGTGTTGTCCAAACTGGTTACTGAAACGGATACCACTGCTGCCTTGGAGGGCTACTCCAGGACTTAAGTGATGAATGACCACTTCATGTGAAATCAGCCAAACTGAGGTAAGGTGGTTACACTTTAGCTCACCCTGTATTCAAATAAACATAATATTTCACATACAGTTCGTGGCTGTAATGACCAGTTCGTTTTGATTGTTTGGGATTTCTGTTGCAAGTTCTGCTCAAATGATTTCCTTGGCAAAAATCAAAATGTTGAAAAGTTGTCAACAGTACTTGTGCCATGTAGTGATCAGGGAAACGTTTTAAACACTGGGCCGCACAATAACCT
>OMOW01112389.1:0-11070 GCA_900312555.1 Lamprogrammus exutus | reverse complement strand
CATAGGGTCATGTGTGAATGGGAGCAGGGATCGATAATCAGGGAAATCTGTACCTCCAGTTTCCCACCTCACGACCATGTATCATTCCAGGGAAATAGCCTGTAAGGCTGTGTTGTGAATGAAAGCAGTAACATTGCAGAGAAGCACACATTAAGGCCCATGCATTCCGGCATTGTCATGGCATGTATGAATAGGCACAAGACGGCAATGTTACTGAATGTAGCTGCATGTGTGAATACTGAAAATCACTAGCAGTGCCTAAAAGGTTATCCCAGTAATTTGTTTGGTGTGTTGAATTTGTTTGGTGTGTTGTCTTCAACTATAGTACTGAATGGATGATGTGTATTTTACAGTTATTTGCATTAATGATGTTTTATCGGCTATTGGGTTGCCTTTTTAACATCTGGCCAGGGACTGCAGATGAAAATCTGGCTCATTTACAGTTCTGTTTTACTGTCGATCAATGAGCATTGTCCCTGACAAATAAACTAATAAAATAAATCAAAACATTTACAGGGAACTCTGTTTGAAAAGGCCTCTAGAAACCAGTTGACATCCTTCTGAAAGGGCCAAGTCTTTGGCAGGGGACTTCTCTCTCGCTGGAAGCCTGTAGTTGGTGCGTGGATTCTTCTCCCTCGCCTCTGTGTGCCTCTGCAGTGCACACTGAGAACACCAAATGGAGCCCAAACTATCTTTTTCCCGCTGCACTTTTTGTTGTTTTGTTTTATTTTCGTCTCATTCTGGCGCCACGGAAAAAACACTTAAAACACTTAAAAAGATTACGGCGCTGTGCCTAAGCCGTATAATGTTAGGGAAAACCCTGGCTTGTGCTTTGATGTCACTACCTGTAGAGGGATTTGAGGAATGAGGACGTACAAATGTCTGGTAACATGTTCTCACTTGAGTGCCTCGTAATGTATTTCCAAATATATTCTGTTGTTGAGTATTGGCTTTTGTATTTCAATTCTGTCTACAAACACTACACTGCTCAATATAGTTAGAGGCATTTATTACAATACAATTACAATGCTGCTAACAAAATGGACTCCACATAGACCACTGGTGTAAATATATTCTTGATTGATTTGTCTGGTGAAAGTATCTGAACAATGCACCTTCCTGGTGCGGGCATAACACCGTCACACATGAAAAGGAAATTACACAAATGTCCTTGGAAGAATAAACATCTTCATAATTTAGCGATGGAATAAGAAATGTCCATATCTGACACAAAGCAGAGTAGTCCACTTGATGTTAGTCTTTAATGACTTCAGGGTCCTGGTTTTCTGCTGCCAGTTTGAGCTGTTTTTGTCGCTCCACATAGCGGTAGCCTCGCGCTGCACACAGGTAGCCCCCATAGACCGTCAGCAGCATCATGGAGGCAGAAAAAGCGCGATAGCCGATGTCCGCCAGGCGCTTTCCAGTCACCATGGTGAGGATTCTGCAAGAGCAACACAATGTACAGACGGGTTAGTAAAGCGCCATATTCCAAAGACCTGAAGAGGAGGCTGAGGAGGCTGAGCTGGCTTCCCGATTAATCCTTTTCTGTTTTTGAACTCCGTGTAAATCTAGTCCAGGTTTGCCACAATGGCTTTTGATCTAGATACGGACACGTCTGCTTATGTGATATGGACAGACAGAAAAACAGAATATTTGGGTTCTAAATCCGATGTATTCCTGGTATTAGACTGATGGTCTGGACAGAAGATCAAACCCCTTTTTGTTTTCACAAATTTGAAACAAGATTTAAAAGAGTCTTTGGGCTTTTATTTAGCATTCAGACCATAGAGTATTTTTGAGGCCAATACTGACATTTAAACAACTAACCCTGATAATTGATTTATCAGCCTATATGTGTTTTGCTTTAAATAAATGGCAACAAACATTCTACAATATAAATAATACTTATAAATTTAAGTACAAATACAAAGAACAATACCTTAACAATGCCTTAAGAAAAAATATCTAAACTTAAAAAATACAAATTATTAAAAGAGGTATTCAATGCAATTTCTCTATGCATATCTACCAAGGTTTTAACAAAGGCCTGACCAATAAATTAGAAATCCCATTTTCCCTCAATTCAAGTTCACACTTGGTTTCTATTCAAATGCATAAATATTTAACAAGAATAAAGGTAATATAGTAAAATTTTAAAAAGCTTGGAAATTGTGTGCTGTAATCTATCTGTACATCTGCTAGCGTACTGTTTATACAACAATATTGGCATTTATTGGTCTCCTTTTGCTTTCCACGACATGTTGGAACATTTCTGCCGGGATTTGCTTCCATGAGAGTTTTGGTGAAGTAGTCAATTAGTGACCATGTCCGTATACGTTTGGCCATTTGATAAAGTAAGTGAGGTTTTTACAGTAACAAACGGGTCTGACTGTACTCTTGGTGATTATTGCAAAATCTTAACAATCCACAGCTCTGTCGTGGCAGGAGATATCACAGGAGGTCACAGCCCCGAATCTTAAATCAGCTTAGGGTATCATTTCTTTATCGTGACCCTGTGAAATGACGGACAACAGTGCAGGTTACTGAGCCGTCAGTCTGCTTCATACACGGTGGACATTAACTTTTACCAACTTAAAAAAACGTACTTTCTTTGGTAATTAAAACATTCATCTTTACTCACCTGTAGTTTTAAATATAACGTCCAAAGCAGCGCACTTAGTTGTGTTATTCTTCCTCAATGTCAGCACGGCATGCGAAATTTAACAGCCTTTCATTTTAAGCTACGGAAGCCTCGAAGGGACACTTCCTTTGACAAAACAGCTCGAATAAAGCGCGCCACCTATTGAGCTGGAGTGTGAAATAGGCTAATCCTTTTTAGAGGGATACCGAATTGGATACTGGCACTCCTACACTGTAGATGGCGCCATGCACAATAAGTTAGTTGCGGACCGACAATTAATTCAAAGAAAAAGAGAACGAAAAAGAAGAAATTGTATGACTATGGCGGTGTATTTGTAAGATCAGGCTACATAACCCTGACCAAAACTGTATTAACTTTGGGGTAATGCAGGCCGGAAAAGTCCTCAGCGTAGATCCCGATACCCCAGAGGAGTCAGGGAGTGATGCTAAAGATGAAATAACGGATCCAGGCGCTGCGCCCTATGGGAACTTCATCAACTATTACAGCTTCAATCCTCCAGAGAACCGCCTGAGTCTGATCCCAGCCACACTGCTGCAGGATTTAGGCTACAGCGACACCAAGAACACACTCATACTGGACGTGGGTTGTAATTCAGGGGTAAGTTTCGATCTCAGTCTTTAAGTGAGCTCAGTCTTTGTCAACCATGTCAGCACTAATATACAGTTAACACGCTTAAGGTTTCCCTCTTTTAATGATTGGGAAGAGGTGAGGGTCCTTAACAGATGATTTTGGGTAAGTGTTGAGGCATTAACTTCTAAACCACAATAATCGAGATCGGCCAGCAACCGAGTTTGTCCATCTTGTAAATAGAGCATTGAGTATCTCTAGATACTATCAGCTAGAAACAATTGAAATGTATGCAACAAATGTGCAAAACCGCATAAGGAATTCTTGACATTTACTTTGTCAGGCTCAGAACTTATCAATCAATCCTTAGACTACACTGTTTAGGTTGTTATTCATATACAGTTCATGAGAAACTCTTGTGTGCAGATTTATACATTTCTATAATGCTATAATGTAATACAATAATAATGCTATAGTGCAAAAACTTGAATGTGTTCAAGTTATACTTAATGTTTTGTTAAAATATTACAGTTGTGGCAGCTTACTTAATTTTATATTTTCCATCTCCTCCAAATGACAGGAGTTGAGCGTAGCCTTGTACCAGCATCTGGTTCAGAAGACTCAGTGTGAGGAAGAAGAGACAAAGTCAGGAAGGACTCTTCATCTCCTGGGCTTTGACCTGGATGAGAGCCTCATTCAGCGGGCCCAGCAGATCAACCCGCTGCCCAGCTGCATCACCTTCATTCCTCTGGATCTCACTGCAGACACAGACCAGCTGCAGGACTACCTCAGCCAGCATGGCTGCACCCACTTCCACCTGTGCGTGTGCCTGGCTGTCACAATGTGGGTCCATCTAAACCACGGAGACTCTGGCCTGCTGCAGCTGCTCTCTCGCCTGGCTTCCATCAGTCAGCACCTCCTGCTAGAGGCTCAGCCCTGGAAGTGTTATCGCTCTGCAGCTCGCCGGCTCAGGAAGCTGGGCCGCTCTGACTTTGACCACTTCAAGGCTCTGAAGATCCGTGGGGACATGGCAGAGCACTCAAGGGAGCACCTGGAGCGACACTGTGGCATGGAGCTCATTCAGAGCTTCGGCAGCACTGCCTGGGACCGGAAGCTGCTGCTCTTCAAGAGGAGACGAGAAGGACAATGAAGAGTTTATCTACTGCACAGGACCCGCAGCAGGGACATGACCAGGGGGAAAACTAAACAGAACAGAACATTGGGGATGAAGGGACATTGGGAGCTGTAAGCACATTTACTCATGCTGTTCCCAAAAACGATTGTATTAGGGGTTTAGTCACTTTATGCTCCCTAAAAACCAGGTTCCTCAAAATTCTCAGCCTTAAAACAGTGTGCAAATTGTTTACATTGTGTTTTAGGGATTAAAATGTCACCATGCGTTTGATTCTATACAACTGTTGAACTTGTATCCAGTGAGCATGCACAGTAAAAAAGGTGAACGCAGCACTTTAGATCAGAATTGCATGAACCACAGTGATCAAAAATGCAAAACTACAAAACCACAACATCCTAATTTTATCATCATTTAATTACAGAATACTAAAAATAACATTACATAAAATGTCTTTTTAAAAGAAACCATTGAATATTACAAAGGTTGTAAATTTTGTAAAGTTAGGATATAAAATCTTTGAACAGTGGTGCATAATTGAAAAAAGAAAAATAATTTTCATAAAATGCATATATTAACTGTTCTACTACATAAAAAATGAGATGGACACATATTGCAGACAGACGAGATGAGTAGACACTGCATTACCGCAGTGAGCTCTCCTTTTGAAGGAAGAAAGACTTGAGATGCACAGCACACACCACAATCAGCTTAAGTTCTCAAGTTATGTCTATGGTCAAAAATGGGTTACCATTTACAACAGAGGAAAACAAACGAGCTCAAAAGACTAAAAAGTGACTTGGTGACTGCTCCCAATATATTCACACACATCTCAATAGGTAAAAAACCTACTAAACTGGCCTTGGTTCCATAAACACACCATTTCCACAGGTTTAAGCTGTACAAAGAGTTGCAACCTTTCGAGAAAACTCATACTCAAATCATTTCTCCAAGACGGATATATTGATCAGTTGTCTTTCACCCTCTTAAGCTCGACTGTGGGGCCAAACACAGCCACACCTAAATCCTATTGTACAACTGGTCAGTCAGATCCATCAAAATGCTACTGTGATCACATGATTCAATATCAGGAGGTCAACCTAAAGGAACTGCAATAGACTATACACAAAGGGGGTGGGGGGGCATGCAAATTCCAGCTGTGTGCTTGCTTTCTTCCCCTTCTCTCTGACGTTAATGTCACCCTGTGTCACTTCATCATAAGCCCTTGTTAAGATGTTTCATTAACACCACAGAACACCCAAAAACAATCACCAATCGCAGACATTCATTCAAAGCCTGTTTGAACCCTGGATGTCCCCTCTATGTACGACACACTGGCCAGAGTCTTGTCCAAACAGAGGTATTTCATTCGTCTCCTGCCGTTTGGGAAACGTGTCACATTTTTGGTAAACACAGACACTGGGGAAGTAACCGACAGTTCATGAAGGTGTTCTTTCAGATGCGTCAAGATATGGTTTTAATCAAGAGTTGCGCTGAGTAGAATCACTGTTCTTTCTGTGCAGTAATAGTGGTTTCATTGGCCCACGAAGACGAGGTGGAGAAATGCAGAGGAAAAGAGTGAAGAAGAGAGGGCTGAGGGGAAGAGACAATAACCCAGAGGACATCTCAGAAGACAAAGAACATCTGAGATAACAGGAGGAAATGAGGCGACATGCCAGCAGAGCTACTTGGTTTGGCTGGTTTGTTGCTCAGACAGCTGAGTTTTCACCAGGGATCCAGAAGCCGCTGAGAAAGCGACTGCTGCTTATCTTGGATGCTAATGCTGATTCGGTGCAGATGAGTCCCCCTGAGTTAGTGCACACATCAGAGTCCTGCAGGCCTCGCCTGCTTGTTTGTTAAGAAAGCCACAAAAAGAAGCATAAAGAAGAAGAAAAATCAATGAAAATTCATCAATTTCATATCAAGCTTACAATTAGCTTTGGACAGAGAGAGAGAGCCCATTTACAAGTGTGAAACTGGTGAAAGATCACGTCGCTGTCAAGCTGGTTGTTAGTGTGGAGGTGGGGCAATGTTCACACGAGGATACGGCAGCTACCACAATGTGGTGCGGCTAATCTGAGTCCTGCTCATTTTCTGTTAACTTTGAGAAGTCTGTTGTGTGAGTGTAATGTGCGTTACGTAGTGCCCAACCAGAAACTGGCATGTGTGCGAGCATACTCATGTTTGTATCTGTAATGTGAAGGCTTGAGTGTCTGAACATATTTCAAGTGGTCGTTGATGCCTCGGTACAGGTCTGGGGTCTGGTCAGGTGCTGGTGTTGCGGATTGGCTGTCTTTGCCTCAGTCAGACAGACAGGTAGGCAGGCAGGCGGGCTGTAATGGGACTTCGGATCTGAGGCTAGATTAAGGGTGCTGTGTCTATCAAGCTTTTGTTAGGATCCAGGCTGGCAAAGAAGCGGACATCCCTGTCTTTGTCAGACTGTAGAGCCATCACAGTCTCTTCTAGCTCATCAGAGTAGGCACAGCCTGGCTCCTTGAAGTATGCTGCACACAAACCAAATGACACAAACAGTCAAATAAAAGTGATCTAAAAAGCTACAAGGGGTTTGTCAGAGAGGAGAGTGTTTGTCCTTTATTTTGATTTTACCTTTCTCCATGACACTCTGTCGTAGTGCCTTGGCCACCAGTACGCGGACGTTGGCCACGGGGTCTGAAGAGAGGCTGAGTAAGCTGGGTAAGAGGTGCTGAGTGAACTGCTCCATGGGCATGCAGTCCTCCTCCACTATGGCCTAACGGAAACACAAGGAAACATAAAACACATTAATACAGGCGGGCTAGTATGCAGAAGAAAACAAGCAAACAAGTACAAACCCCCACACAACAATACTTTAATTAGATTTAGCCACCTCTACCTGTCATCATTCTGTCTAATATGAACATACTAGATATTTTATAGAATTTACTTTTATTTTCTGCATTACTGTGTCACCAGAAAAGAGAAAATTTTACTCTTAACTAAATATTTTAATATTTCTAAATGGCTTTTTCAGTACCGACATTCCATTTGCCAAATGGACAAGAGATCAAACACACACACACAGCTGTCTCTAGAGTGGACAAACGGGTCGGCAGACATGCGGAAGCTGCTGTGTTGCACCATTTCCTGCTGGGTAATGCGAGATGAACTTTACCGACCTGGCAGATGAAGGCAAAAGCCTGCCGTCCCACCCACTTTGGACAGTGGCAGAACCTGACAGTGAGCTCGTTGATGAAGTTCAGGCCCAGGTCATCAGCACCACATGCATACAGTTTTTGGAGGATTTCTACAACCTTAAGACACAGAGGCAATTAAATGTATCGCTCTCTAGTGAATGCACACAAAATCATCCAGACTAATTTCCCTTTAATCTCACATTTCCCAACAAAAACCCAAAATCACACTGCAGCAGACTCACCAGTTTGTATGAGATCCACCTGACCTCTGAGACTTTGTCCGAGCAGAGTGTGAGTGCTATCTGTCTGAGGTAGTCATACACGTCGTAATGGCTGTACAACTCTATTATCAAAATCAACTGCCTGGAAAGGGACACGAAGACGGCTTTAGTTAGGTATGCATAAAGGAACAGGTCACTGATTGATAGATAATAAATGCAATCAACAAACAAAATAAAGCTAATTTAAAACACTGATAGGATGTCAATGATGAAAATAAACTGGGTGACCCCACTTGATAGTAAACCATATACACGGCTACAAGGAGAACATTAAGTATTCATAGTTTATCAAAGTGAATTAAAGTCAAACAACTTATTTTCATCGTGGAAGGTGTATATTCTTAAAGAATGACATCTCCTGTAATCAGACGCTCACAAGTTCAAGCCTGACAACATCCACCAACAAGCATGTATCCTGTCACACTGTCCACGACGAGGACTTTGACTATAGAAGGCCTGGACAAAGGTCAAAATGCCACAGAATTATTTCCAAACTGTAGTCATCACTGGAAGAGGAAAGTGAGACGTACTCTGCCAGCTCGTATCTGAACCTCCAGTTGCGGCTGTTGTCTGTCACCATGAACTCCTGCAGCTGGTATAGATACTCCCTCCTCTTGTCTGCATGCAGCAGCTGGAACAAGGACATTCAGGTCAATCAGTTCGGTAATTATAACTGTTAGTGTCAGGCCAAAACATTCAAAGTACATTGAGATTTGTAAACCTGCAAAGTCACGATGCATTCAAACAGTTCAGTTCAATACATGACAGGAGTTTGTGGTTTGACAGTAAAATATTTTGAGCAAGACCTGAACAAAGACAATTATGCTAATTAAAATCAAATTTAGGATGAAGTTGATAACCAGGACCTAAATCTGGGCAAACCCATCAGTTCTACTTTCACATTGATCTACCGTGGCAAAACAGTGTCGCTGAGATTAGCTGTGCCATCTCAAACTTGTCAGCCTCGTGCTCCCCAGTGTTCACTTAACTGCAGCTGTGGATACATTTGTGCTCCTACCTTGAGGAAATCGTAGAGATGTTTGAGAACACCGATGCGAACCTCATCCAGGTCTTTGAGGAAACCATTGAAGATGGGCACCAAATCAGCAGCAGTCAGCTGGTCGCCAAGAATAACCGCGAGCTCGTGAATGGAGAAAGCTAGAGTACGCCGAACCTTCCACTGAGAATGGAACAACGGGAAGGAGTGAAAGAGATGCAAAGGATTTACTCCAACAATGCAACTGGTGTTTGCGCAAGCCACTGAAAAGACGCAACCCTTTTTGTTCCCATCATAAAATCAAATATCCCTGAATTCTAACTCTAACCAAACTACATTTAGTTTAAATATTACCTGTCTTCAATTTCAACCAAAATTGGTCAAAAATCTTTGATATTTGGACATGCAGACAGGTGTGAAAGTAGAGTAGTGGATCTCATTTTTGGAATGCAGCAACAAAGTCTAATCCCATATTTCTCTTTGCCCACCTGCACATCAGTAGCGAGGGTTTCGTACGTGTCCTTGAGGCAGTGCCAGTTCTGTCGCCCCAGAGTGAGGGCTACGCCAGGGAGGCTGAAGGCACAATGTTTGGCTATCTCTGTATCCACCGTCTGCGCTCGCGCTGGGTCTGTCATCGAGAGGTACTGGTCCAACAGCTGCTGGGGGATGACGTTCTAGAGACGGAGGGAGGGGAGGATGGAGGAGATAAATATTTGAGATAGTAAAAGACAAATGCAGCTACTGTAAATATTTCTAGGGATTTATGACAGCAGCATTGACTAACTGACCTGGATCTTAGGCTTCTCCTCAGACAGTGGGCTGGAGGGAGAGTCTTCCTTCCCCTCCTCCTCAACACTCTCAATTAATTCAGACTCCTGAGGAAAATACAAATAACCATATGACGCGGACCAGGCTAGCACACAAAAGAACTTGCAATGTATCTTTTCTCTTAATTCGTCAAACACCTGCGTGTATAATATACAAAAGCTGTCTAACCACACTGCCATGATGTGAACTGTCCCATACTGGCACAGGGGAGTCAGGGGGAGAGTCTTCCTGGTCCTCCATGGGCTCCGCCTGCACCTCTCCTTGCTCCTGGACGGGGCACGACTCCACAACTGGAGGAGGCTCCACTGTTTGCTCCTCCTCTGAGGGACTTGATTCATCCTCCAACTGAACCTCCACAGGCTTCATCTCCACTGCTGGGCCGTTATCAGCCTTATTCTCAG
The DNA here is from genome assembly GCA_900312555.1 of Lamprogrammus exutus. Lineage (NCBI taxonomy): Eukaryota > Metazoa > Chordata > Actinopteri > Ophidiiformes > Ophidiidae > Lamprogrammus > Lamprogrammus exutus. The sequence goes on along the minus strand of OMOW01112389.1, from coordinate 1,029 downwards.
TGGCTGGTTGGGGTTCAGTCGGGCTGTTGTCGGAAGGGCTGTCGAGCTGCGCTGCCTTCAGAGCTGCTGACAATACCTGAACTTGAGCTAGAGGTAAACACAGAACCACAGCTTAATCGAAAATGCAGAAACAAATACAAAAGCAACTAAAGGAAATGAAATATAAAAAAATCTATATTGAAAGTGCTGCATTTCCACAGCCAATCTTATTAATTCAGGCTCTGTATACTCACCCTGTACATCAGGGTCATCCATGTGTGGCTGCAAGCAGTCCAAGACCTTCTGGATCTGATCGCTGGTAGCTTTACCCGGGCTAGACTTCAAATCAGGACATTCTTCCTCAATCTCCTCCTCCTCCTGCTCTTTCTTTCCCCCCTTCTGCAACACTTCCCCTATTGTATGACTACTTAGCATCTCCAGTTCCCCACTGATGTCTGGTAAAGGAGACCTCCAAAAGCGAAAAGAATTAAAGTTCTCGTCTGTCTGATCTGTTTCTGTTGTGTTATGAGTGTTCTCTGTAGTTGCAGAGCTGTCATTGCTGTTTGGGGAGAAGTGAGCGAAGCCATCACGCCTTTCTCCAGGAACAGATGTGGGACTGTCATCATAGTTGTGCATTTCCTCGGCGTCAGCTGTCGACACATGCTCAGGGGATGGTGTGGCACGGCCATCCTGGTTGGGAGGTGTGTGAGTGATGGTTCTTTCCGTGTGGCAGTTGATGTCAGCGCAGTTCAGTGAGTTTAGGGAGCAATCACTGAAAAGAGACAAAATACATAGGATTACTTAACTAGACCCTTTTATCAACATTTACTCATTTGGCAGATGCTTTAATCCAAAGCGTCGTACATGAGATTTAAATACAACAAAAGGAAGGATTTAGTCAGAGGAGAACAAGAGTAACAGTGAATCCCAATTCACCCCTTGGCCCTACCCCTACATTTTGCACGTTCACGTGAAGGGGTAGGGGTAGGGGTAAGGGGTAGGGCTAGTTAGCCCTCCAAACGGAGATTTTCCGGAGGCACACTACAAAAC
>OMOW01112383.1:0-10643 GCA_900312555.1 Lamprogrammus exutus | reverse complement strand
TCTGTGTGTCCTCCTGCTGATGTGTAAGAGAGGCGGACACACACACACACACACACACACACACACACACACACACACACACAGACAGAGACAAACCCACTAGCATCTGTTGTTAAGCATATGAACAAAACAGCAACAGGCTATAATGTCAGCCCAAACATGAACCTTGCCAACTCTCTCTCTCTCTCTTTCTCTCAAGCTCGCCTGTGCTGTCATTTAATTAAGTTACAGTCACAATGCCAACAGACTTCAAAACACTGTCTGCAGGAGTGAAAGACAGACTCTCTCTCTCTTTCTCTATCATTACTTTGCTCTCCCTCTCTCCAGCCGTCTGCCCCTCTGAGTCTGAACATCTTCATACTGAAAGCCATTAGCTAAGTTTTCCATTTCCTGTATATGTTACAGAGCTGCTCACCATGACAAAATCAGCCATTTATCTAAATGACAGGTTCAGTTACTATTTACACAACCACACACACACACACACACAACTAACTGATGAGCAGATTATGAGATCAAGGTGTCAAGGTGCATTCCAATTTGAAACTGTCTTCAAACAAGTAAAGGTTTGTGTTCTTGTTTGTTCAATGTGTTGAGGTGAACTGAAAACTCATTTAAATTCTAGAACATTACCCCAAAAGGTCAAACACAAATTTGATGAAACTTGGAAGGTAGGTAAAGTTTGGTGCTGATCTGGATCCAGGTGTGGATCCAGGATTTTTTTTGAATGGTTCATTAATACTGGGAGATAATGAGTTTCCCATATTTCTGTCAATTTCTTCAAAAGTAAGACACAAATGAAAAACATCAGGCATATTTATCCAATGAGAGTTCATCTGTAAGTGCAATTTGGTCCAGATCCAGATGACAAATTAAGTCATTAAGTCTCAGCTCTTCACTCTTTCACTCCTCTATGGGCTGCCACCCATTGTGGTGCCCAGGAACGAATTCTAGGTCTACAGTGTAATGTTTTAGGTCAACGGCAATGGCAGGAGCATAACACACATGTTTTTGATGGTGGGGGAAACTGAAGCACGTGAACTAAATCCATGCCGACATGGAAAGGACAAGCACAGACAAAGGCCAGGGCCAGCAAGGGATTCAAACCCAGGGCCTGGCCAGGCGCAACCTGTGATTGTTTCTTCTCTTTTTCTCTTTCAGGCACCATGGCGGTGCAGTCATTAGCACCGTTGCCTCACAGCATGAAAGTCTCAGGTTGTGTTTGGTTCCAACAAAAATGTTTGCTTCCAGATGTTGTCTTCCCTCAATTCAAGGCAGGATTCCCCAAAATGGCCAGATGTAAGATGGCTGCCAAACCAAGTGTAATTCAGTTCAAAATTGAGCAAAGCAAAGTGCACTGATATGCTCCCTCATTCACTCTGTTTTCTTCCTGAGAGGAGGTCTGTTGCGTTGGACGCTATGTGCTATGAACAACAGCGTGTGATAAACTTCACATTGCAACAATCAGCATATTCAGGTTTTTTTTTCTTCTTTTGGAAATAAGCGCAGTGTTGTTAATTTGCTGATATACAGCCACAGCTTTACTGTTACTGTAGTGTTGTCAGTTCCATTCTTCCATCTGTTCACAAGGAGGAATGATTGTTATGACACCACTTCCTTTTATTGTGTGTTAGGGCTTGTACCCTTGCTTAAGAGCAGAAGGGCTCACTTCTTCCACGTCACTGATTTCATCAAAAGGGGCCTAACTGAAGGGAAGACATCAAGAGAGGACGACATGCTATTACAGAGTCGAATGCAACCCCATATTCAAATAGATATACTGGCCCTGGTCCTTTCTTATCTTTCTGATTTATTAAAACAAAATCTTTTGAGCGGCCATCTAGTTTGAACTGTTTATCTGTGTATACCTGTATCTTTGTCATCAGAATCAGGATACAGATCCAAGACATTACAAAACAAAATTACTCTCATTAGTCCATTAGTCCAACGCTCGTATCACAAAATCAAAGGTCCATTGCTCCGAAAATACACACTCTGGAGTTGTTGAAGTTCAGTGACTGCTGGTTTTCACAGTTTCAAGCATTCGATGAACTGAACAAGCACACGAACAATTATTTCTCATATTGCTGTTTTATTTATGAACCGTCATTACTCTTACATATACTTGCTTTTCCAACAAACTGTGAAATGTCTGCGAGAATGCGAATATCTGATATATCCAATCCAAGTAATTTAACAAACTGTCTGAACGACTGGAGAAGTTGCTGTTGTTGTTGATATTCTGGTTGCGTCATCACACATGGGCAAAAGAACGCGGCGCAACTTCCTACGCCCAATTCAATTCGATTACATATTACAAATAGATTTTACAAATTGTATTATCGGCCCAAATACTTATTAGATCTCTAACCTCATTGTCCCTCCACTGAAACACTGCATCACCGTTGTCCTCCGTCTTTCTCGTTTTCTTTCTTGTTTTTGGACGACCCACCAGCACGAAATGATGACAAATGTCGGTTTGAATGACATAAAAGTTGCATGAAATCCGATCTGACGGGTCAGACTGCGGCCGCATTGTCACAATCAGATACGTATCGGATTCTAATACCACATATGGAAGTGGCCAAATCTGATATGAAAAGATCAGATTCCATGTATTTTTTGCTGTTCACACTGTTCTAAAAAAGATAAGACCCATGTCACATATGAAGAAAAAATCGGATCTGGGCCACTTTATATCTGCAGTCTGAACTTTGCCTTAGTAGCAGTCTAGTTACAGTTAAAATTGAATTACACATTTTGGGATGTTGACGTGTTGCTTTTCGATTTGAAAACCTGACACGTCTTCTTGTTAGGTAATGACAAGAAGGCAATGTTAGTTTGTAGTGGTAATGCTAGATAGTAGCTAGCTAGGAATGCTGGCAATTCTTGGTGTAGTGATACAAAGTAGCTCAGCTATGTGAGACAGCAGCACTCTAGTTGCCGGGATTACAGGTCAGTTATCAAGTTGAGCAGTCCTTATAAAGAAACTAACTGACCGTAGAAAGCTGCTATTGACTTATCCGAATTTACTTATTATAGAGAGACTCAAATAACAGTCAAGATCCAGATATTGATCCAGACTGAATTAAACTATGTGCCAAGACAGGGGTCACATTTATGATGTCACTGTACATTAAGAAATAAGGCTAGAATCATGCAACTACCACCAAGGTGGAGCTTGGACGATGCTGATTCAGCAGTATAAAACAGTTTGAACGTATTTTCAACGGAGGTATGACTGCATAAAATAAAAAGAGTTCCAAACAAATCCCTCTAAAGTCTAACTCAACAATAAGCATAGTGTATCTCTTATCCTCTATCACTATGAGCGGTTTTGGAGCTAAATTAGGAACTACTTTAGCAGTAGTTTAGTGTCAGCTATAGAGATGCTTTATCTGTCTGCATTTGAGTGAAAACACAACAAAACTGATCTGAATTTCTCTGATGTGAAACATGGGGGCATTTGAAGACACACAAACATCTCTGGGTCAGCGGTAATGGGCAGCAGTCACATCGTCTCACGACTTCCTGGCAATAATACACTTATCACGGCAAGGTGAACAGGAAGAGGAAAAGCGGGAGCAGTCAATCTTAAACATGAGCTGACTTGATAATCTGCCAGGCGTTTGTCCATGTCATAACCAGAGATTTTACCTTTTAAAGCAACAGAAAAAAATGTTTTAATCTTCTAGAAGATACTAAGGAAATATTATGATAATTGTAATGATACCACAGGGGAAACTAACACCACCGACTATGGTATTACTGTAATTTTCAATACCATATCTGACAAAACCATCCAATATCATTAATCCATTAATTAATCATTAATCATCCACAAATCTTTAGATGTTGAATTTTAAAGCCTGGTGAATGCTTGGTGCAGATGTGGAAGTGTGTGCGTCGGGTCTGTGTGCAATGTCACACACCACTCAGACTTTGAAAAAATGCAGATAATGTCTGCAGTGATGCTAATATTCCAACAACTGGCCAAACAAAGAGGTGAAAGGGGAAGTGGGTGTGTGTGGGTGACTGAATCAGAAACAGTTTCCCAGAGAGAGCGACTTTTAATGGTGTTACACTGTAACACGGTACACTGTATACTACATTTATCAACATCAGTCAATCGCATTTGTTATCAATCTAAAAATGCACACATACGTAGGGGTGCACAAGGCTCACAGAAAGGTTGCATCCCACGTTAATACAAAGGGACTAATAGTCATGACAGTCCCGGAGGGGAGGTGCATGGTTGTCATGCATGGTCGTCATGAAAGCGCAAGAACCACACATGCCTGCTGGACATGCAGGGGGTCATTCTGAAGCCAGCCAAGTTCCGCACCAAGCATGCACCAGACTATACGATTATTTTGTTGCTAAACAACCTAAAAGCTGTCAAAACTTAAAATCTATAAAAACTATCAAATGACACTGCACTCTTTATGACACCCAGCCTTACACACAGAACTCATTATTTTTAATTACTGGAACTTTTCTGTGTTTATTTTGAAAATTCAAAATGTGAAAATTGGATGAAGTAAATCAACAATAATTAGACGCAGGAAGATTCCACCTGTACTTCAAAATGACTGAATCAGAATCAGTACTAATTGTTTTTCACTTACTTGGGAGGTCTTGCACATAATTACCAACGTTCTTTTCACTTTCTGTAAAGAAAGAAAGAAAGTTGACCCTTTAAAAAAATCTATGGGGCTGGGGTTTCAAGTAGGATCAACTCCTGATTCAAAATAACTTTATTGACGAGAGTGAGCAGGAAGCCAAGGCAGAGAGATGTTTGCAACGTGTGTTCCAGCTGTGCGGATTGCATTTGCACTTGGCTAGATGCGACTGTGTTTCGATCACAAAGCGAGAGAGTCAAGATTCCAATGCACATTCACACAGTATCATCTAACATGCATTTTCCTTGGGAGAAATGGTTCCACAGTGACGTTACACAAGGACATTGTGGCTGTTTATATGGTGTGCAAGAATTTCAGCTTGGAGCAGCATTTGGTACATTGCTTCAGTGAGAACATCATTGAGGATGATTAGCACAGCCGATTAAGCTAAACAGGTTTTGGTGCAAACATCTGACTCACACTACAGCCCTTTTTAAAGCATGAAATCCCCTTAATCTACCATCTGTCCACCCTAACGTAACAGAAAAAGAAACAGAAATTAGGTCAGTATGATGAGGAAGGGACGAATAGAGTGAGTGAAGGTAGAGAGAAGGGGAGGAAAGGCCTGTAACTGTGTGCAACGTGGGAGACCTCTGCTGTTGAAAGATGCCGGTGATCTGATCTCCCTGTTCACTTTTGCCTTAATTAGTGGGTAGACCTCAAAGCTGATTTAATTTATGGCCTTGGTGACAACAAACACATAAAACTGAAAATAACAACACCTTCATCAGCAGAAACATGTTGCATTTTTAAAAAAACGACTTGTTTGAGAGAGCAAACTCAATACATCAAATTCAGTCAAGTGATTGCAAAAGAGCTAAAATCCCCAAACATTTGAAACTGTTCTACTTGAAAATTAATTCTATAAAAATAATAATAATACAGCAACCACTTCCAGATCTCACAAACTGTATACTTTACCTTTACAGTCCTTGTTCATTCAGTCCACATTCCAAGCCCTGCAGTGACTAAATACTACACTAAGCACAGACAAAACACACTGACTTGGGAAAGCAGAGAGTGAGCATGCATGGGAGCAATGAGGGGGAGAGTAACAGTATGCAGTGAAAGAGAGAGAGAGGAGAGAGAGAGGGACAGAAGCAAAATAGTGAAGGATGTTGTAAACAAAAAAGGCTGAAAGAGAGAGGGGGGACAGGAAGCTGATAATACTTGAAGTTGTTATATCATCTCTGAGGAACTCTTTATAAAAACACATCTCAAACACCCATTTTTGCCCTTTTACAAGCCTTGTCACGGAGCTGCTAGGGATGTCATTGTATAATGTTTAGGCAATAAGCAATACAGTCTGAGGAATCACACTTGTAGGATTATTTAATATCTAACACATTTTTGTCCTGGAACTAAAGCATGTTTGACAACAGTAGACTTGAAAATCACAACTAAGGTCATTTACCTGAAAAAATAAAATAGTCAAGACAAACAAAATATATTAACAAAAGTCAGAACCTTCGCTCTGCTCATTAGTCAGGGTGGGAACGAGAAAATCAAAAGCTAAACAACATGGACAGACTTGGGATACTTTTCTCGTCATAATCATCATTTGGGCAACATGGCAAACAAAACTCATTCTGCATAGGCTGAATTTGACTTGACAACGCGTGGAAAACCATGTTTCCTTACATGATGTGAAGACGAAGTGCTGCCTTCAGATGGCTGAACAAGTCCATACTGAGCACATACAACCACATGCTAACCTTCAACATGTTCATCTGAAGATGTGTTAGGTAAAGCGTGATAGGTTGACACCTTTTTACAGATTACAATGTGTGCTCTATGTGCTCTGTTTTAACTTCCCATTTCACAAGAGAAAGCATTTTCACAACACTGATATCCCTATAACACAGTCTGAACTCAAAGTGAGGGATCAGAATCATTCTGTTTCAACACAACTCAATCTGAACCAATAGTGCTACGATTGTGAATTTTACTAACAGCACACGTACACTAAAAAGAAACACATATTGTGTGGAATATGCCTGGGCACACCTTCAATAGAGATATGCAGAGTTTACAACACGAAACTCAGCCACATTTTAGAGAGCAGCAGGACCCTTGAACCCCATCTTGTGCGCAAGACTGTGCAGTGGCCACATTCCAACACCAGAATATATTTTATAATTCACTTTGAATCTAATGATTCAATGAATGAACCTATTTTGACAAAAATAGTGGAGTAAAGGTACAGATTTTATTTCAGATATGTAGTGAAGTAACACCTAACTGGTAAAGGTCTATTCATGAAAGAAAGAAAGAAAGAAAGAAAGAAGGAAAGAAAGAAAGAAAGAAAGAAAGAAAGAAAGAAAGAAAGAAAGAAAGAAAGAAAGACATGTGTGAAGAGACTGTTGTCATAGTGGGACAGAGGCTGAAGCAGCACTCAGTTCATCTTCACATAAATATGCTGAGTCCATGCTGCTGTGTTCTAGGACTCAAGCTAAATTCCTCTCCTCTCCCTCTGACCTTTGTCTGTCTGACCCTACTGCAACCATAATTCCAAAGTGAAAACATTGGATAATGGATTATTAAATAATGAGTTTACTCCGTTGGTGCAAATATAGTATCATTATTTTTTTTATATTTCCCAAACAAATTCTCCATGAAGCACTTAATTGTCCAGTTGACGTTAGTTTATAGACATTACTATACAGTAATTACTGTCAACCCTCAGCCTCCACAGGCCTCTACACTTACAGTCAATGAACGTACATGCATGTTAATGATTCAAACAATTATGACCAACAGTAAACCAACAACTGTGGTAACGTTATGTAAACTCTTCAGTGGTCTTAGTCAATATAAGATTACGATGGGAACAAGAAGAACAACTTATAGACCTGGATTTCTCATCAGTCTTTAGAATAACCATGACAAGAATTCACAAATAATATCAGATTTCTGGGCTTTAACATGAGGTCCTATCAATTCATGTCCACTGTTACCTGCTCAGTGTTGGCTTACTGGTTCGATATTTGACTGAGGGCCATACACCTGACCTCCCTTGAAAGTGGGCATCAATTTTCTTCATTCACAATTTTCTATGTACTCTTTTTCATAATGTACAGTATTATCAGAGAAAAAAACCTAAAGAGAACCGATTTTCTCTGTAAAAAAAAAAAACCAGAAAACACTGAAGACATTTTATGGCAGGGTGTTAAGAAACATGGCTCATTTTAGGGTTTTTAATGTATATTAAAGCTTTGCCACTATTCATAATAACTTGTAACAGCATGTTTTCTGACATTTTGTGGGCTTTAAAAGCTTTAAAAAAACAACCTATTGAAATAACTAATAAAAAGAAGTGGAACTGAAATGACCTTGATCTGTACCCATGGTTTTGCATTAAATGTCAGATTAAAGGTGCTAATGAAAGATGAATCAAACCACTCTGTGCCAGTTTGTTATGAATAACTCATGACAAAGGAGCACAAAAAGAACAGAGCACACTATAAACATAAATATCCCCTGATGAAAGAGACCTTTCAGTGCCAAACAGCTGCCTCTTCTAGTTAGCATGCTACAAATCTGACTCCATTTCTCACAGTTCACTTCCAAAACATTATGAGCGTAGTTATATAACATGAACATTATAAGGTCTCCATGGGTTGAATCGGCTCCTCTGAACTTAGACCAAATTATCATGTCCAAATTACAGTATATTCAGCGTAATCGGGTCACATCGGGTGTCTTCAGCAACAACAGGAAGTTTCCCTGACGTTGTGTAGCACCCTCTGCAGCTACAAAAGACTCAGGTTATTGTTACTGATGAAGTGCAATGTGGGTTGACCACATTTCAGATCTGGTCCATCTGTCGTCAGCTAATGTCTGTTATTTTGAAAATAAATTTATGCAAATGAAGTAGTTTCAGGTAGGTTTTCCACTTGTCTGATTTGAGTCAGCCCATGAAGACTTCTAGTATGCATTACTGTGCAATGTATCCTTTACTGAGTGCACATGAACACAACACCATGGCACGCAGCACAGTTTCTAACCGAGCTGTGAGAGGACACAACATTAAGAACTGTAACAGCTCTATAAACTCTTTGGCCTCTGACACAGAAACATCAGTTTTACATCTTTGGGAATGTGGTCTGCATGTAGGACCCCATTACTTGTTTTTCATAAAAGTTACACAGCCTGTGTTTCCAAACTTTGAATTTAGTTTCACTGTGCAGCCAGTATACCCCACGCTGTTTTCTGGTCTTTCTCTAACTGGCTGGGATACATACATGCCATTATACAATTATTATGCCACTGAATGGCTCCTGTAAGATCTTCTGACATGTGAATTATGAAGTTTGCTATGACAGAAAGTTGAGTTGTTGACAGTAGAGTGATCTCATGACTTTGAAAGCCATATGCTGTGTACGTAGATAACAGGAGGCGTAAACGCCTACCTTTTTAATTTTTATTTTATTTTAGCAAATTCACCCCCACACATACTCACCCACCTTCTCAGAGAGGCTTTCGTTGTCATACTTGTATCTTCAGCACCAAGAGGAAGTGACCTTGTGATGTCCCAAACATCAGATTACTTGAATTTGCACAGCGCCCTCTACAGTCACAGAACCCTTCATACAGTTGCATGGTGAACAGTGCTCCCCATTAACAATAAACAGCATACTGAATATAACTGTGCCACAATTTACTCTTGCTACTTGAAGCAGCTGAGAACAACAAAGTTTAATCTCTGGTGGCCTGTTTTTTTGGAGAGACCACAATATGCACCACCTAGAGGCAACACTAAGGAAAATAATCTGTACTTCCTCATGCTTGGAAAGCAGAGCACAAGAAATTTGGCTATTCAGCTACTAATGTATGAACACCAAAGGAGGTCCAATGTGACAAAAGAGACAACATAAATGTTACAGCAACTCAATCTGAACAATAAACGATAAACATAACGATAATATCAGACTGAAAACAGCAGAAAAATGCTTGCATTTAGCAGGAACTATGAGCCGCTATGTTGACCAAATATACAACTAAATTAATATTTTATGGAATAAATGGAAGGGTCTGAAGCAGTGTTACATGACAGATAAGCCACTCTCTTGTTACATCTCTGTTTTCCAAAAACGAATGAGGGTCTTATTTGCAGTTTCTTTTTTGAGGTATTTTAAAGATTCGCTTGAATTTTATTTGAAACCTGGATGGAAACATTGCATGTCTCTGAAGCCTGCTTAAACATTCCAGCTATTCTCTCTCCTGTCAGCCTCTCATTTGTGCCTCACCCTTCTGAACTTATTTTGTTGCTGTTGTTGTTTTTGTTTTAATGTAAGCCTGCCTCATTGACTATAGATTCCAGCCTAACCTCTTTAGGACATGTTGGATCAGATCATTTCCTGTTTCTACTATCGTGTATTGCCCCTACGGATTTTTTTTTCTTCACCTGTCTCTCCTTCTGCTTTTGTAAAACGTAACAGTAAATGCCAGTTACTATATTTATTATCTAGTCAAGTCAAGTTCATTTGTATAGCCCAATGTCACATACAATGTCTCAAAGGGCTTTACAGGCCCACAACAACAAAGAAACGGTTCCCAACCCAGCCCAAAGCTCTCTCGGAAGACAAGGAAATCCTCCCAAAAAACCTTAACGTATAAGGAAAAAGGAAGAAACCTTGGGAGAGGCAATTCAAACAGAGATTCCCTCTCCTCAAACGGCCAGGTGTGCAATAGCAATCGCAGGTGGGAGAAAAAATGACAGAGGAGATGTAATAATACAGCAGTAGATAAACAACACATGAGTCCTGATCCAGAGAGAGAGAGAGAGTGGGAGAGAGAGAGAGAGAGAGAGAGAGAGAGAGAGAGAGGGAGATAAAAACATCAGGAAGTATATATATAACCATTAAGGAGGTGATATTTTTGGCCTGTGTTTGTTCAATGGTTTGTTACTACTCAAAAAGGTCTAAACTGATTTTGATGAAACTTGGTGGGGGGATGGTG
>OMOW01112379.1:0-14241 GCA_900312555.1 Lamprogrammus exutus | reverse complement strand
ACTAAGCGCATTTGGCATGTGAATGAGAGTTTAAAAGGCACAGTTGAATGGTGAAATCTGTCCAACATGGAGCCCTCAACAAACTAGGAAAATAAACGAAAATCTTAATTCAGTGATATTGAAATCCAAATACTAATCAATGTAGTAAAAAAATATCAAAACATTTTACAGGGACGCAATTCAACTTCAACTGCTAAAAAACGAATTTGGTTGTCTATTAATCATAAAATCCTTGCAGCAGGTGTCACCAGAAGAACAACTAAGTAAAAAAAATAAGCATAATGCTTATGATGCGTTAGATGTTGCTCGATTTCTATAAATGTGTTCACTGATGGAAGGGCAGACAAGCCATATGCGAGTACAATCGATGGCTCCAAACAAATTGGGAAATGTCACAAACCTCCCGTTTAGTGCGTTGAATATCTTCTTTAGATGTGGGGAAATTGATGTATACGTATGTTTGTGCGCTGTAACAGTGTATTCAGGACCAGGGACAGTGTGCGACAAAATGCGGACTGTGATATACCGGCGGCTTTAATACACCTTCGCTAATTTGCCCCTGCTCTTCGGAGGCGGAGAACTTTCACGCAGAATTGACCCTCGCTAATTGCGTGACACTTTAGTAAATTCAACAGAATACGTAATTAACTACACTTATAATATCCCTGCCCGTTATTTGCTCGATCCTCCCTTAAATACATATGCATAAAGGAGAGAAGCGCACCTTGCAATGACTCATGGAGCTGACATGCAAACTGCGCTACCAGACCTGTGCGCCTGTTTAACATAACACGCATATTTTTTAGAGCAGAATGCGTCAAATCTGCACCCCAAACCAGCGCAAAAGGCTTAGTACATCTGGCCCTGAGTTCAACACTGATGACACTGAACTTTCAAATGTTCCCTGTAAGCCATTATTCCATTTAGCATCATTATTAATACTATACTACATATTTTTGTGCCAAAGTTAATCCAATTGTAAAATACAGCGGTTTGTTTGACGTCATGGACCAATGTACAGATTACAGGGTGCACTGATATTGATATGCTGTTGGCGTGCACATACACACAGTGTTTCTACACTTGCTACAAAGTAAAGCAACCAATAATAATATCTTAATTGTATTCTCTCCTCAGGTTCTTAATTTACCATTATAAAACATTTTTACTAATTCCAAAACTTTCAGGATATTTCACCATTTTCAAAATATTTCCCTGCAAGAAAAACACATTTACACACATTTTTCAGGATTTTCAACACAGTAGAAACCCCATGGACTGAATAAAATCATGCACAGATAGTTGATGGAATAAAGATTGTAAAGATTTTTTTTACGCATGCTGCATTTTCGAGCAAAAATAACCAAAAAGCTTATAAAGTCTGTGAAAAATCTGCAGTCAACTCAGATAAACCCTTACTGGAGCTGAGTGCTACCGAAAGAGAGCAACACTAAACACCCCCCTCCCCCCATACACACACACAGAATCATCCATTTGAGTGTATCCATGTGAAACAATGCTTAGCTGAACTGACGCAGCTACAGGACAACAGAGAGCCGTAGCCTGAACTGTTTATGTCTCTGCAGGCTGTTTTTTCACAGATTGTCTGACTGATAGGTAACGATTGCTCCATTGCCCCACCTTGCCTCTTAGTCAATGATGCTTCCTTGAGTGGTTCACTATAATTCAGAGTTTTTCCGCAGACAAGCACCCCTGGGAGAGCTGTTGTTTTAATGTCTGTGCCCCGTTTCAAAACACACACAACCTCATGCATTCATTAATCCACAGTAGGATGGCATGCACACGCACACACTATAAGGACTTCAACGCAAAAATATTTTTGGAACACTCAATTCCAGAAAAATGTCACTGTGACATTTTTGTTGTTCTGAAGTTGTTTTGTTGAAGTTCTGAAATAAAAATAATTTTCTCTTTCATACACAACATGTTTAATGCTTTCAAATTAAACAATTTATCATTCAAGCAAGGAATCAATAGACAGAAAAAAAGCAATTCATTGTTGTTCAATTAATTGTTAATCCCAAGCTTTGGCTTAGTTTTAGAAATAGGAATGCATCATGCATGTGTTCTGTAATGTCTGCTCAAAAAAACTGCATCCATATATAAACCCTAAAATGCACAGAGGTTGTGATAAAAAAGCATTGAATTTATATTTCTGTTATATTTTTCCTCTTAGTTCATCAAGACTGAAAAAATTCATCTTTTTAATTTCTACTATTGCAGTGTGGCAAACTGTCTCACTGAGGGTGTCCAGCTTAGTCATATGGCACAAACACATGCAGGTCTCAGTAATGAAGAGATCCTTTCTCTCTCTCTCAAGGAAAGCTGCTATGAAATATGATGATGACCACTTGCCTATGGCGTTGGGGAGGAATGGGGGGTGGCGGCGGCGAGAGATAGATAGAGGGGCTTTATTAGTAAGAACAAACAAATGAGCCCAGATTAAAATTAAGAAAGAAAATAAATATTGGAGGCAAATTCTGCAGCACCTGAGTTTAGCATTAGAAGTTGGAGCATTTTCATTTAAGCCTCATTTACACAGAGCTTTCGCTCTGTAAATTTGCCAACAAATTGGCTGGCTTGTGTAAATGCAAGCCAGAGCTGGGATGCCGAACAATGTGATTCCAGAATGACACCCTAATAAGACTGACAGAATGAATGCTGGAGCATGTCTACGTGAAAGAAAGCACAGCCAAAACTGTAAAGGTGGGTGTTGTTGAGCAGCAGCAGAAGATCAGACGTCGTGTTTTGAAATACGCCAGTTTATATGGGGAAACAAGCCACCCAGTAACACTGGTGGGGAGCATGGAGTGCTCTCCCGACAACAATGGTGGCGAATTGGAACCATTCTCAGACACCCTGGAGACCGGTTCCCCCAAGAGTGTTGAACATGGATTTAGCTGTCCAAGTGAGGTAATTACATATTACGTTGTGTTCATGGTTATGGCTAATTCTTTATGCATTGCCGGGACACTTACCCTAACAACTTTTTCACCAATATGTGAAAGAGGCTTCACTAAATCAGAGCAGGAAGGGGGAGCTAAGAGAGCCTTGCCTGTTAACCCAGGGGTAAGCAGTGCATCACTGAAAAAAAAAAAAAAAGGTTTTTGCTTTTTATGAATTTTCACAGAAGAACACATCAGTTTAAACTGATACACTCCCTGCACACTCAAAACTTGTTTTTCTGGCCTGAGAACACTTTTCACCACAATTTACAGTACAGCTCACTCGCAGCTATTGGCAATCGAAAGTGTAGAGAAAACTGGAGTGAAAATGCAAACAAACAAACAAACAGAGTGCACATGCTGCTTTTATAATCTGAATTCCACACAGATTTTTCTATCATTTTTTCCTTCAAATTTGTTTTGAAGCATGCAAATTTAGAATTGAAAATAAACAATAATCAAATCATGCATTTTAATTATCATCCCTAATAGATTGTGACCTCTAAACTTTTGTTTCCAATGCACAATGTTTGGTAAATAGGTTTGTATGTTTTGGCAGAGCTTGAGCAGCTGGTAAGAGAGACCTCTGAGGATACTGGCTTAACTCTAACCTGCTGGATAACTGAACAGCTGAGCTTCTGAGAGGACCAGCTGGTTGGCTAGCAAACTGACAGAGGCTAACGGGTTAACTGTCTAAGTGGGTAAATAACTTACAGAGCCCAACAAGATGGATAAAGGCCAGTGAACCAATCATATAAAGTATCAACAATATAGTGTGGGGACAAGTTCACCTTGAATGCCTACCAGTACCTGAGCTACACCCAGTCAAGGTCACAGATTCATTGTTCTCAGTGCTCAATGCTCATGAACACTTGATAAACTGGTACACCTGGCATTAACACAGATGCTCTGTGCACATTAAGATACAAAGCAAACAAAAGACAAACTAATGAATGATGCTAGCTTGCCGTTTAGATGTGATTAGGTAAAATGACTGAAATTTTACCGACCCTAGTGATGTTGTTGAAGACTAGGGTCACCATAGCAGCTGAGGAAAGGAAAGAAATGTACACAAAAACATATACCCACATGCAGCACACAGACACCCCAGTGTATTCAGTTGAACGATCTGACACACAGAGGACACACCACAGTCTATACAACAAAGACCACCTATCACTGCAAATGTGAAAAACAGCATCCAGGACTATTCAGAATAGCTGTTACATGTTACATCCAATTCCACACTGTACAATAATGTTAATGCAGTTAAAACAATCAGTGTGATTTTTCAAACTACCACAAATTAATTGATTGATTGCAATTGGATTGATTGCATTGTGTTGAAAGAATTTATGGGCTATCTAGTAGGGATTCGTGCCCTGGCATGATATAAATGCATGTTTATATTCAATGGGATTTTAACGCTTGGCAGAAACGGGATAGTAAAACAAAAGCAGATCCCGCAGCTAAACAGGCAGGCAGCCAGTGACCACAGCTGCATAGAAGGAACAAAGAAACTGAGGAGGCATTATTTCACTCAGGGCAGGCAGCTCCTCTCATCTTTCATCTGGCAATGCAAATCCACAGCAGCCAAGATTTTACACTGCAATGCCAGAGAGACCTAGAGGAGGCTAACATTTCACTTTTTCAGTTTCCTGTTACTGGGCACCTCCCTCTGATATCGTGTTTTTTCCTGCTCTGCTGATGAGGACAATGACCTACAGCATGGACAGACCCACAGACGCCTTGGATGTGGACTTACTCTTTCTAACTACAGGTCAAGATCACCACTCATCTAGGACACAAAAAAGTCAGACAAAGATGCACAACGTTCTAATAGTGTATTAAAAGCATGAGTGAGAGCCCCAAGAGATAAGGGTCCTATCTATTATTTAGGGGCTTCTGACACCGAGCTGTGTGCAGAACCTGAATAACCCGAATAAAAAGACAAGAGAGGGAAATACCCCTTTGTGATGATACAGATCTCACCTTTTCGAAGTACTGGAAATGAAAGAAAAATTTTTTATTTTGTAATATTATAAGAATATGTATAGCATTGTCACACTATAGGGGAGAAAAGATTGCTATTATATATTTCAAGTTTACCATTTACCCGTATAGATTACCAGAGTCACTCGGAGTCCCATCTGGGATAATGGAGTCGGTGTTTTTTCTTGTATTCTTATAATTCTTTAAATTATGGTAAAATCAGACGTATGGCTTGTACGTGTAGTTTAGTGACACACGCTAGAATGACAGAGATGAAACAGAGCGGTCATGCACCTACCGGTCTGTATCTGAAGGCCAAGCGAAGACAAAGCAGCAGGGGATGAGCTGCGGGATGACAGCGGCACAAAAGCCTTGCGCTCCTCGGAACAAAGCGGGCTTCCCGGCAGCTTCAGCATCCCCGCTCATTACTTTCCAACTTCATCGGCATCGTTTCACGCACTAAACTATACTGGACTCGTTGCTAAAATCCCCCGCGTCGCTCCAGAGCTTTAAATCTGTCTACCAGGCGACGGAGACGCGCATCGGTGTCGTTCGGAGTCACCGGAGGGACTGTAAACTGTGAATGGCCGCGTGCTCGACTGGATCAGAGCGATGGTGCCTTCAAGGGCTTAACACAAGCTCCGACTTCGCAGAACTACCACCGTGCAGCGCAATGCTGTACCGTACGTCGTACATCACCAGGATTGTCTAAAACTCGAAAATATCAGGAAATATTACAGAGAAAGTGCATTGCAATGCTATCTATACAATTCAAAATATACTGTAATGTAAATACCGAGTGTACTGTACCATTGAATGTTAATTCCAACATACCAAAAGTCAATCAAAAAAGTCAGACCAAACATGAATATTCATATTGTGGTTAAGTTGGTCAAATGCCATCAGAAAAACAGCCATCCATCCAAGAACAAACGTGGCAGCAGTGCTAAACTGGGCCATCATGCTGCCCCATCAGAGACATACTCCATGTCCAAATTGTGTGAAAATATTCCTGTCAATTTTGAATGGTTTAATATGTCAGACAACAAATTCCCTACTTGTCATGTTGACTGATTAATGCTAGCCTTTATTAGGTTTCCCAGTTCCCCATGATGTAAGAACAACCTTCATCCTCAATTCAATGGAGAGAAAAGAAGAAGCTATTATATTGTCTGCCAACAGAAAGAAACATCTTCTATTTGTCACCAAAATAATTTGGGTCTGATTTCTGAGCCTGCAAGTCGATAAAACCTACCTTAACTACAAATGCAATCCATGTAGGTCTTTGAAATAGACCCGACCTGAAAATGCAATAATCCCGACAGCACCGAAGGCAGCATCAAATAACTAAGCCCTGCCCGACCTCTCAGACAGTCTGGATGGGATTGACTGTCTGCAGTGAAGCTGTATGTGCATGTCACACTTTTTAACGTAAAATAAAATTTAAAAAATGTTATCAAGCACTGTTTGCAACTAAAAGTCTATACAGAAATATAATTAATTTCTGTATACCCTCTTCTGCTCTCTAAGCAATGGCATGAGACTGTTTATACTGCCACAATTAAGCATCTGCTTTATATGGATAGACACATTTTTCAGCCACTGTCATTTAAGTCATTTATCGATTAAAATACCAAACATCCACTTCTTTTAGGTTGTCTAATATTGGGATTTTCTTTGTTTCTCAGTTTCATACAGTAAACTGAACACCTCTGGGTTCTTTAACTGCTGTAATTTGAAGAAACCCCACTTTGGGGTTTGGAAACTTGCCATTTGGCACATTTTTTATGTATTAGGCTACCTAAAAACAATTAATCAATGAATAAAAAAAGTATGAAAATGAAAGTGAAGAAATGAAAGTAATCATTAGTTGCAGTTCTTAATATTATACAGTACAATTATGTTTTTACATCAACAGTTTATTCTGGTTAATTCTGTTACAGGCCGATATCAGTTAAGCCTAGGCTGTATCCCACAAGAGCAACAGTAGTCCAGGTCACCTTTATGACAGCTGGAGACCCCTTTACACTGTGTAACATGAGGAATATAACTTCTCCAGGCAGCAACTTTTGCTGTGACTACAGAATGTTAACATGTAGAATTATAAAGAGGCTAAAAATATAAATGTCCCTGGACTTAGACTGACCCCCTACTAAACCATTTTGACTTTGAAGCCCATACCTGGCAATACAACATCACCCCTACAAACGATGTCACATGGTTGCAAAAAATGGTCAAACACAAACATTAATATTTGAAAACAAATAATATCTGAATAATTCATCCTTCCATTCTCTTTACCCGCACATGCAGGATCATGAGGGCCTGAAGCCTATCTCAGCGGGCATTATGCGAGTGGCATGGTACATCCTGGGCAGCTTACCAGTCTATCACAGGGCTAACACGCGCGCGCGCACACGCACACACACACACACACACACCAATTTTGAGTTTCCAATTCACCTAACCAGCATGTCAGAGAGAAGACAGTTGTTGTGTGGTGACAGTGCTAATTGCCACAGTGCTGCTAAAACTTTTTTTTGAAACACAAAACTTGTTGATTAAGAAAGAAATCTTGATTAGTTTTTAATGCTACAGTAGCAAGAGCATTGACACTCAATCTCATGACACTTTAACCAGTGATCAATTTGAGATAGGTTGAAACGGCGAGATTCTCTTGGTACTTATCCTATATGTAACCATAGCTTTAACCACTTCCACCATCATCCCTGTTAAAACTTAACCAAAGCCAGATCAACTACGAATTCCTGCTATACTTAAATTCTTGATGGTGTCAATAGTAGGCTTGAAGCTTAAAGGCCTGATTATACTTAAAAAAAGGCTTGATTGCCCAGTGTGCCAACATCCGCAGCAAGTCTGACCCAGACTTGGTTCACGAAATGGTGAACTTTACGTCACACAGACCCGAGCGGACCCGAGCGGTCAAGCGAACGCGGAAATTATATTTTGGTCTTATGACAGCATCAACATGATGCGGCTACTTTAACTGAACTGAAATTGTCATTTTTATTAAAGAGTTGGGAAGTAGTTAAATATCCTTCATCTGCTCTCATAGAATCTATTATTATGTAATGAGTACCTTACTAAGAATGTCAGATTTTTTAAAAATGAACTCTGAAATGTTAGCAGTGTTCCTAACAAGTAAAGGTAACAAAAATGTCAGTATACATGTCCAGACACATTACAGGCTGAAGTGGCCAAAATTCTCTTGACACTAATATGATTTTTCTAAGCAGTGTGACAAACAAAATCAGATTTTTTTTCATGTCAGATTTGGGCCACTTGACTTGCATAAGTGTTCCTAAATCTGTCCAATCTCTCACTATGCAACTGCTGTGAGAATGCTCATGGAATTCATGTGGATTTTTTAATGTCACACTTTTTGCAGAGTCACATATCACTGCAATCGTCATTCAGTGCCAGCATCAAGGACAGCTATAACAGACACGGGGCTCAGTGGAGAGGAGAACATTGTTACACATATATTACAATAGATATGCCTCCATCCAAGCTAACATATTGCAATCAAGCAGTTTTCAAAGTAATTGTGTGCAAATCCATTTTTATTATTTGACTTTCGCAGAAATGATAAATGTGATTGATGATAAAATGTGAAACAATACTGACTTCAAATGCTTTTTAACACTAATATTTTCACCCTGATCAACATATCAGCAAATTGATATTATCAATTTATATTTGCTTATCACAAATAAATCAGCATGTAAGTAAGACAATATGCAAAGAGAAATAGAAATATTGTGACCTCAGTATTATAAGGTTCTATCTGACATTTTGAAGGAAAATGAATTAAGCAAATACACTTAGGCAGTGAAGCATGATTTATTTTCTTGTGGGGTTAGTTTTGTATTTTTCAAATTTAAGGGTTTGATATTTTAAAAAGTCAAAATTTGTAAGAGTTCAGCTAGATCGAGTGGCAAAACTTTAAAGCCCTGCACCTCAAAACAGGTCTGGGGGCAGACAGTACCTTGCAATACTATGGTCAAGATATGTAATTGCTTTACAGACTTCATCTAATGTATGCTGTATGTACGCTTTATTTTTCTTCATTCAACTTTAAACTTCGAATGTGGTCATATTTAAGTTTTAAATTATTTTTAATACTTTTATTTCCATGTCACCTTTCATAATATACTTATTGTTTAACTGTAAAACATTCTTCCTCGGTGTTCGTTATCATTAGCATCATCAGTATCATTGCCAAAAATCGATGTTATGTTATCCATCTACAACATTAACACATTTACTCTGTTCTATCCAGCCAAACACTGTTGACACAGATAATAAGGCTTTAAAGTTTCTGTCATTCAGATTCCGTGTTTGCATGCGTGCTTTTAATAAGACATGATGTGTTAAACAATTCAGCTAGCTCTGAGTGGGCTAATACCAGAGCAAAAGGCACTGCTACCATTACCTAGATGACCGCAAAAACAACGTACCTGTTGATGGTAACTACATTCCGGGTTAGACGTTCGGTCCGTATGCATCAATTAGTCCACGTACGATAAAAGGATGCGTGGAAGACAGAGAGAAACGTGACACGTAATGAGCGTCTTTGAGCAAAAACATGTAGCTTCACGTCTTTGTTTTGGTTGTGAACCGCGAGATTTACGAAGAACATATCGCGAGAAACCTTTATACTGACACGCACAAATACTCACGCGCCTGATCCTACTTTAGGACTTAGTAATGTGTAAACGGGTTGGTGAGAGAATGATTTATAGAATAACAATATATCTCAAACTTATACAATAAATTAATGAAGAACGATTTATTCATTTTTATTCACCGATTCATTCATTCACATGGTATAGTTAGTTATAAAAATATAAAGATGTATTTTATCATTTTAAACATATATAAAACTTCAACCTCTGTTGAAGTGCATATAATGAATCTTGAATATGGATTCATATTCACATCGTATTTAACAGTCAAAAATCCAAATAAATGATTGACAGAAATTCATGAATCTACTGTATATGAAACTATGAACATTGAAATTATGAATATATACATTTAAAGTACAGTTTTATCTAAGTGTATTGATTTTTTTTTAAAGAAATCGATTTAATATTCTTTATTCTTATAGGCATCAAAAGAAAAACAGGCCAAGTGTAGACATGAGCTCTAATTGTAAGATAGTTGGTCCAACTCTTTATCTCTAAATAAATAAATAAATAAATAAGTCTCTTAAATAAATAAAAGTGCATGAAGTATAAACAAAAACAAGGAAACTTTGCCTTGTCACAGCATGTTTCCTTAATCTATTACATAAACAAAATAAATAGTCTGATAAAAAATTACAAGAAATTACAAATAAATATACATTCAAATAAAAAACAAATTCAAACACCTAGAAAGCTTTAAACAAAATTTTCTTAAAAATTTGCCTGGAAATGTATTAGGTAGCCTACTGATCCTGAAGGTCAGGAGCGCTTTGAGTTAAGGAGCTTCTCCAAGAAGGTTAAGGCGTACTGGATCTCCTCCGGTGTCAAGTCATTCAGGTCAGGGATGTCCTTAGGAAGCAGCCTCCTCCTGGTGCGACTCGCCTCTCCACTTGCCCGAATGGAGGCTGTGTGGATGTCTTGTAGCCTCATCTGCAGCCAGTCCTGACGCTCCTGCACCTGCTTGCGCTCCCCAAGGTTATGCATGAGCTGAACCTCACTCACTGTCCGTTTCCTACAAAAACAGGGTTTTCAGGTTATTTTCTCAGGGCAGTATTGGGCTGTGATGACTGTGTGGAGGTATAAAAGAGGCAACGAGCTCTCTATTTGTGATTTGTTTTCTGTGACCTTTATTGATCTGAAATAGGAGGGGGGTTACCTGAGTGGCCGCCCTTCACAGAGTGTGCAGAGATGTAACATGCAGAGTGACATGAAAACAATTTTGCAGTCCAGACTTCTCATTATGAACATGATGACCTGTATGTAAGTAAAAATGGAAACTGTCTCAAACATCCTGTTTCCTTCTAAATTTAGTTTTCACGACAAGTACACATGTCCTACCAGTGGTCAAAGGTTAAAACAAAGTGATATGGAAATTATATATGATCAGATCAATTAGGACCAACATTTCAAACATTTGTATTGTAAATTTGGAGAAAAAATATACCTTACTTTGCATTACCTTTTGAAAACATAAAATCAAAACTAAGAAAAAATTAGAAAGTAGACAAATGATAGCAAAACTTTAAGTGAGAAATTTTATTTTTAGTTATTGTGACTTATATTAATCTATTTATATTGATGTTGATTCCTTAAATTTCTTAAATTTGTTCAAAGAATATTTTTGCTATAGAAAATCAGATTAATTACAGTTAAAATTTCATAAAGAAGTTGGGTTTTAAATTGTGTCTTGTTGGTACACTGTACCTGACAGACTGTTAAACACTGTCTTGCTCAAAATTTCACAAAATCTTAGCTTCAAATCATAATTTAAATGGCACTTTTTGCAAAAGAAAACTTTTGAATACGTACTTTTCTTCTCTTGAAAAACTACAGTTTAACCAAAGAATTCCACAAAAAACATGTAAACTATTAATAATAATATTTTTCAGATTTTTTACTCAATAAAAGGGAAAATAAAAGTAATACATCTGAACAAAAATGTTTTTGTTATGCTGTGTCTTCTACAACATCTTTTGCCCAAAGATAAACAGAACAATGTGAACCTACCTCTGGTGTGTCTTCTGTGCTGCCTGATTAAGGTCAAAGTCAGATCTTTGTGTGGAATTAAGTGAAGTCCGCCTGGTTTGGTGGTTTGCTCCGATTGCTTATGCTAAACTCTGGACTCACCGTGTTCCTTTTATAGCCCCCAGGCCCGTGCAGCCATTGATGAGCTGCCATCATTATTGCTGTTGATGTCACACCTCCAGCAGGAGAGGAATGATAACACCTCCCCTGAGCTCCTGGCTTTCACCACCCTCATACCACTAACTATTGGAGCCACTCACACACACACACACACACATGCTACAAAAATGCGAAATATATAAGAATAAAAAAACTTCTTCATGCCTGTATAATCATGTCTACAGTTCTTTTTTGCAAGGGACTTACCCAGTTCCACTATTTAAAACACCACTTTCCAAAGTATTTTTACTGCCTAATTTCCCCTCCACATGTTCAATTTTTCACGCTTTTATTTTGGCTATTCCTGTGGACTCACTAGATCTATTAGTTCGCATCTAATGTGACCTTTTTTGTACGACTCCCTGGATGCCTTGCAACAATAGCGCCAACATTTGGATGGATTTATGACTCTCATTGACCAGGAGTAGGTCTCCTTGGCTACATAGGCACTTTACTCAGGAATTGACATTGTTTTAATGAGTTCAACCAAAAAAAGAACTTTCACACTGACCTGACGTCAGAGAAAATCCTGAATCAAAGAGTAAATGGAAACTCTGGGGGTGTGTCAGTGGGTGATGCCGTCACTGCCATGGTTGTGACAAGTGTGTGTGCATTTGCACGCACGCGCGTGTGTGAGCTGGGATCTCAGAACTACTGGAGAATCTCACTCAAATATATATTTTTTGACCTACAATGGAGCCATAAATATGTATAAGTAATACATATTGTGTAACTTAACTTAGCCTCAGCTAATGCATAAATTACTGTCATGCACATTGTGTACAATCAGTGTACAACCCACAGTGGGTGGAACCAAGTCCAGTGGACAACAAAGCAAAAAAAGACATGTCCAAGAAATCAGTCGTATGGCAGCACTTTGCACTGAAAATAGTGTGATACACTGTGAGCACAAAGAATGTACAAAGACTGAAAAGTCTTACACATATTTATTTGTAAATTCTCCCCTCTCTCCACCCTATCTTCCTGTCTGTCAAATGGTCATCAGGGTCAAGTTGCTCCCCACCCCCAGCTTTCAGCCACAGGTGTCCCAAGGGTGATCGATCCATGTGATCCAAGCACCCTGCTTATTATGGTCGCAGCCACCACACATTAGGTAACCACAAGGGTATGAGTTTTCTAAATGTAGCAGATGCTGGGAATGTAGATGACATGGCATGAAGGCTCTGTTCACACGAGGCTTCTTTATCTGTTGGGAAACTGCTTTGCAAATTACAAAATCTGGCCTGAATATTGCAGTTGTAGGAGCTATATGTCATGTTGAGAATGTCAGGGACTTAGAAGTTTGATTTTCCTGGGGTGTAAATTCAAGCATGACTTGAACTCGACTTGGACTGGACTCACAAATTTATTAACTTAAGACTCGATATGCAAAGATTAAAGATTTGTAAATCAACTTTGACTTTGACATCACAAACTTGATACCTTCCCCAAACCAGAGATTACAAACTATACAAATATTGAGTTTTTACATTCATATCTATGCGTGTTTTCATCTAATTATATAGTTGATCAGAAAATTAACAAATACACATTATAAGAAGCATTCATGATTTGTGTAACTTGACAAAAAATTATTATTCTGGCATTAAATCTGGTATAGAGTGAATCATGAGTTTATTATATGGCTCTCTGTACTGCGCAGTTCTGACCGGTCAAATTCGGCATTCTATGGTCAAATACTTGATTCATAATGATCGCTGAGCTTGATTACGCGCCAATCATCCGGGAAATAAGAGTGTTTGCTGCTGTTTCACATAGCCAAGGTACTTTGTATCACTACGCTAGGAGCCACCAGTGTTATTAGCTAGCTACAAACCTGCATTGCTGTTACAGGCAAACTGGCGACATGAAACGACAAGATGTCAACATTGACTTACGGAATGCCATCCCATTCACTATGTCAGATTTCACAATTAATGGAAATATGCAATTCAACTTTGACGAAAATAGACTGCAAATATGTAGCTAGCTAGTAGGTTAGCATCTGCTCTGCCATTGTTTATGTAGCAATGCAATTGCTAAGCCAGCACTGAGTAACAGCAAGGGAACTATTTTTCTCAGCGGAAGCTGGTAATTACTAATGAATTAATATAGAATTATTGCACTGTGTGAAATTATTTCTTTCTTTGGTAAGTAGTTGTATAATAAGTGGGATGACCCATTGTCAGCCAGTGTCTTGGTGTCCTGATCGACATGCTGGGTTATTTCATGATAATCACCCACTGACAATTATCTCTTTCTTAGCACTCAAAACTCAAGGTTTAGGATTTGTTTTCACTTGGGCTTGTCAGCCTTGATTTGTGAATTGAGATTTACGGGTGACTTCCACAACAATGACTTGATCCTACATCTGTGCTTTTATCCCC
>OMOW01112378.1:0-14882 GCA_900312555.1 Lamprogrammus exutus | reverse complement strand
GTATTTTTCAGGACATGAACCTCTCAAGGCATACTGCAACAAATTGCATCGTTACTTTGCAAATTTGTTCAAGCAATCAACTCGATCTCACTCGGGGAACCGATCTGACAACAGGAATGATTAGAATCCTGGGCGGCTCGCTGCTCGTCACTTGGGACCGAGATGAGAGCTGAATCACAATGAAGCCTGAAATTGTGTGTTATTGTTACCTCGCTGTGTTCTGTCCTCTCCATTTCCAGCCTTTGCTCACGCCCGTGCCTGTCCCTTTCCATTCTATCTTTGGCAGATGTGGTAACAGGGTGTGACTTGCAGAGACAAAGCCAAAGGGTAATGGTCTTGGATGGTTGAGTCGAAATAGCTCCTGACCGATCTTTTACTGCATTTCCCCCTGTCATCACCAGAGTGTAAAACCCCCTGATTTGCAAGATGAAACATGCAAGATGTGAGTGGAAGTGCAGTGGAGGATTAGAGCTGATTGGCCTTTAAAGCCCTTGTGGTGGACGGGGAGTTGCTAAAAGGCGAAATAAACGCTCCATCATATCATATCTTTGCATGGAATTTCAGCACGAGATGCGGATTCGCTCGAGTCCCCTCTGGTTTGGACAAAATACATTAAAATGACCTCTGGAACTGTGGAGAATTGCAGAGGTCGAGGCAGGCGCCACTCAAGTTGCTTTATATTTATCAGCTTCTCCGCACATGTTGCCGTGGAGAGGGAAAGTGGGAGGGGGGGGTGGGGGTGGTGGTGGTGGAATGACCTGATGGGAGGCGAGGGGGTGGGGGGGGACGCAGGCTGTTGATTCTCATTTCACCGTTCCCATCTCCCAGCAGGATTGTCTGAGACATAGATAAATACTGCCAGCGCTGCGATTTATAAGCCGCGCGGCAGACACAATTTCAGCCATTACCTGACTGACTCAAAAGTCCAACACGCTTGAGTCGCCTGCATACAGAGTGCGGTGATTTCAGCTGCTTTTACCATTCTTCTCTCCCTCCTGCCTTTCCTGTTTCTCTTGTCAACACAGCAGGAGGACATGGGAGAAGGAGGACTATCTCCTGCCTCCCGACTGGTCAAGCTCCGCTCAGAATACTTTGTTTTGTCATGCGTTTTTATTCTGGGGAGGATCTCAGTGATGTGTTGTGTTAGCTGGTATGAGCTCCACTATTTGTGTTTCTGTATGAGGTTTGTTTTGAGTGAATCATACTTATGTGTGCTATAGTAGGCAATAAACGATTTTCTCAAACGTCCATCATTAAATTGAAATTGGCATAAATTAGCGTTGCCTTCCTCCAAGCAACAGACCTAGATTATCTGATTATAAATCGATTTACTCAAGGATGTAAACAATCGATTGCTTTCTAATTGGAGTAAGCAATGTCCACATTTCCTCACCTGGAGCAGAGAGGGATTACTGAACAGCCCAGGGGCCCAAGAGCTCAGCCTGAACCTGATGTGTGATGATAGTGTCTCTAATTTTACATTTACTGCCCTGCATTGGAATGGCTCAGTCATTCATATCAACAACAAAGCCCAGATTTCTTATATACAGCATGGCACCGACAAAGTGAGTGTTCTCTTAAGTGTATGTGGGGATGGAGCTCAGTATGCATGAGGTCCCAGCAGCTCCACTTTTTTCTTCTTTGACTGTAAAAACTTTATAGGACCATAACGTAAAATACATGGTTTATGAAGACCCCAAAATCTTGTTTTCCACTCCCGAGCTGTCGGAATACGGTCCAGTGAGTCATATAACATCACCCTCCCTCCAGATCAGATCAGCAGCTCTGTGGCCATACTGTTACTTTTGGAGGCAGTACAGAAGTCCTGAGAACGCAGCCTGTTGAACCATTTGGCACTTAAAAAGCCTATAATAATATGTTTTTACACCTCGTAAATTCTTTTGGAATTGCTTGGTTGCTGTTGGCTCTCTTTAGGACCACCATGCTCCTCACCCACCAACAGCAGTAGTATCAGCGATGAGTCATTTCTCAGTTGGGATCATGTTGGCTTCAGTGGTCTGCCTTTACCTCAGATGAGTTTATGTACGCTTGTGAGTGACATTCAGCGTGTATCTGTGCTGCTCCTCCTGAATAAGCATATGACATGTAAAGTATGGATTCTGTTAATATCATCCATGTGTACATTTGACTTCACGTTTCTGCCTTTTTCCCCGTACAGTGTGCATGTAAACGGAATGAGAGTGACTTCAGTTTTCCAATCAGTGCCAAGCTGAATGAAGTCATTTTCTTCACATTGTTTTCTGATTGAAGTGACATTTGTTAGTGATCACATTCATAATTTAACTCACATTCTATTTAGTCTTTTTTCCTTCCCAATACACACACACTACAGTATGAACCTGTTACATTTAGATGGCTCACAGTGTTGTTGTGTTGTGATTTGGTGCTTGAGTTGGGACTAAAAACAATCTGATCTCTGGATCTGTTCTGTCACTAACTGTACCTCTGTGTCCTCTGTGTGTGCACAGTTTGTATGAAGGTCACGTTATCCACCACTTCTTAAATACATCACGCGGACTGTCAGGCTGCCCTGAGCTATAGCCTTCATATAATGCACTTCTCTCTTAATCTCTCGATCTCTGAATGCTTTTTTGTGTGTTTTTATTATGTTTATTGATTTTGAATTGATTGTGCCTCGATGGGTCATGGGCGACTCTTTAATGGGACACGCTTGTGTATCTATTTTTAACAGAAAGGCCTCCGTCTGCACTACGTTAAACACTCATCACACCTAATAGTGGCTGTAAATTTCTGCTGCAGACAGCGCCGTCTGTAAGATACAAATGTGGACTCCCATTTCCATCTATGTGTTGCACTAGAAACCACTTCAAAGTTTTATTATTATTTAAATACATTAGAATTATTTAATCATAACAAGCTATGTAAAACCAATTTTAAATACTACGCCCCTTATGGATGGAATGACCAAAAAAAACTATGAAATTGAAATCTCTCATATGTTCAGATCCTCTAAATGATACTTGATGCTTTCTAATATCTGTCTGTTGTTTGTCTGCTCTGTTTATATTTTTCTAAAAAGACATTTCGATCTCAGTGAGACTTCCTGTTTAAATAAAGGATTGAATGAATGAGTAATGTACTTCAATCCTGTTGGGTAAAGCACAATGGATTACATGAATTTAAATACATAAATTGACTTTAAAGACAAAGTTTGACATGAAGCCTCTGGTAGCAACAGAGGCAGCAAATAGGATTTTGTGTGCACTTAAGGCTATTTTGTTTCCAGTAATATTAAATACCACTGGCTTTCCTCCCCATACTCATTCAAAGTCAAATTACTCTTTCAAGGCCTGCCAGTAATATAGGTTAATTGTTCTGGATGGCTGGATCACTTCCAAGCAGTTCATCCAATTTCCATTTAAATTGAGCTATCAGAGCGTGACATGGGTGACGCCTGGCTCGGCGCCGCTGCAGACAGGCGACATAGGCGACTCCTGGCTTATATGCAGAGAAACCTGTTTACAGGTCACAAAGGGGGACTCTCAAGTGGCACTGAAAGAAATGCAATGAAATGCAAGAGCACACCAGGCTGATTTTCTCAATATGGATGTATGATGAGGTGGGAAAAGCCCCCGTTCTTATCGTCAAAGCGGTCAACTCAAGTGTTTATGCACCGCCACATAGTCGATCTCATCTGCCGTCATTGTGACCTGACGAGCAGAAACACGATGCCGCTGAAGCTTCTGGTTTCTTTTTCTGCCTCTCCCTGACTGTGTGGGGTGAGTGTCTTTGGTGTGGGCGTCTGTCCAGATTTGTGCGTCTCTTAGGATGCAGGCGTGTCTTTCCTCATGTGGCCGAGTCTGTCCCGAAGTGGGCGTCTCTCACTTGATCTGTCTCCCTGGTGTGGACGTGTCTTTATCCTCTGCTGTCTTGTGATTCTTGGTTTTGAATGTGAGCTGTTTTGCACTCTGTGTAATTTTAGAGAGAGAGAGGGAAATTTTGGTATCAACGAATGAAGCATTTTTCTCACCGACCCTGCAGGTTTCCAGCTACACAGTTACTTAAACTACTGGTCAGGTTCACCAGGGCTTTAGGACACCATGCTGATCCTAATTACCTCCACCAAGGAGGTCATGTTTTCAGTCATATTTGTCTGTTTGTCTTTCTGTCTGTTAGCAGGATGTCTCAAAAAGATATTGATTTCAATTAAACTTGGTGGGCAGGTTGGACATGAACCAGGGAAGAATCCATTAAAATTTGGTACTGGTCAGCCTGATGGTGGCGCTGTAATAACTACTTTTACATTTTGGCCTATGACGTTGGAACTGTTTGTCATAGAATCAGAAGTTTGTTGGTTTGTCGGTGGGGGGAGATGTGATGATGGTCAGGTCAATAATTTAGTTAACTTACATCATTATGAGACGGAGTCATAATTGGAGGACCACTCGTCCTTGGTGGAGGTATGCGCCCTCTGAGTACCTTCTAGTTGTAATTGTTGAGAGTCTGATGAGCCCGGATTACTTTCTTCCACTACCTTTACCCTTCATCTTCTGTGTAGAGGTTGGCACTGCAGTGTTAAACGAATGGGATCTGCAGTTGAAAACACTAGAAGAAAAACAAACGATGGTCCGCCCCACCCCCTTCATCAGTTTTTCACTTCTCCCCGTCTACTTCTGATGATGTGCACAACTCTCGAGTGGCATCTCATTCCAAAGCGGAGTTATTTCACCATTATCTCTCCTGGTTCTGTTTTTGGAGAGCCACTCCAAATCAAGAGCGAATCCAGGGAGGGAGCGATGAGAGAAGAATTGGGAAATTGCCTGAATGGGATCATTCCTCAGAACTCCTGGGTGACAACTAAGCAATGATCCGAGTTTGTATGAGAAAACAAAAGAAAAAAAATGGAATTTTCTACAAACACACACACATACACACACACACCACCCCCTTTAAAGAGCAATATGTAACCCAGCCTCTTGCTTCACCACGCTCCCACACATCACAAAGGCAGAGCCTGATATCTGTGGATCAGCTTGGATGGCTTGCATCAGTCATACCCCCACCGCCAAGCAAGCCCAAGTTCTCATAAAACACACACCCTTCTGTATCATCGATTTGGTCCCCTCTAGAAATGGGACCTGTGTCGCACGTATTGTATCTAGATTGAAAAGGAGTTGGGGGAACGTGCGCTGTAAATCATACACTCCCATTAACCACAGACACGAGCTCCCGGCTTTGTGCTGGGTCAAACCATCGTCTTGGTTTCATTTTGGGTTCGCCGTAACCTCAGCTGGCTCGGACCCTTCATCACTGTCTCCACCATCACCGGGAGGATAGTTTACCTGAGGAGGGGCCGCTGGTGCTGCGGTGGGAACACAATGATGTCAGGTGCAACATTAAAACGTTTAACCAAGCGGAGGGGCGCTGTGACCCAACACCCGACAGCATCAGTCGGGTCAAGATGAGAAAATGGAGGTCACATAACACACAACACATATTATTTTAAGACACTAAATGATACTAAGAGGGATAGAAGGTCAAATCCACTCAGGCTCATATTTGACCTATTTCCTCTCTGTGTGTTTTCCTTTTAATCGAGTTAAAAGTTGCATTTTACATTCAAAGAAGCAGTCTCTGTTGTCATGGTAATAAAGCTTATATAATCAGAGATGAGAGTATGTTTACATTGGAAGTTTGTTACCCAAGTGTACCTGTGAAATATTGTAATCTTTACTTCTTACCGTATGTTGATTAATACCTTAAATTCAACACGAGATAGCCTCGTAAAATGTCTTGTACTCTTGTAAAAACCTTGTATCTCCACCTTGCTTACAAAGGGAAGCAGGTTTACTCTAGTGGGGAACACGAAATCCCTCAGCTGACCGGAGAGCACGAAAATCCCCAAATCAAGTGAAAATCATCGTATTGAAAATGTTTGCATGTCTAATTTTGTAGATTGTGATTATTTATTTCCATACTCTTTGTAATTGGAGACTCGAGGTTGAAAAACCTTTTGTGGATTTTCATTATTGAGCCATTAACATATATCAAAAACAAGAAAATACATCATTAATTTAGCTCTTGATTTTACGTATTTATTTTAGATACCTGAGTACATTTTACTGCCACTAGTTATTACTTTAACTTTTTTTAAAATATTTTCCCATTGTTTTAGTCGTTCTTTTTCTCAACTAAAGGGTTTCATCACTCCATTACTGGTTCAAATGCGTGCGTGTACAAAGTATTTAGTGAACAAATATGAGAGGCACAAATGTCTTGTACGTTGTGTGTTTGTCTGAGTGCACATGTGTGAAGGTCTAATGTGAAGCAGACTCGGGTCGCTCACATCAGCCGCTCTCCTTGAGCTGCCCTTGACTTGAACACACTGAGCCTGAGGCGCTGGGCTGAGACTGGGCTCCCCCCCAGGCTCCCCTCCCCCAAGGACACTCTGCAGGTTGCCTGCCTGCCTGTCTGTCTGCCTACAAAAAATACATGTCCAGATACTTCTATTGTTCTACGCTCTGATCTTCACACAGGTTGCTAAAACAAAGCCCCCTCATTAATATTTATAGCCTCTCTGATGGGACGGGATCAATGGAGAGAGGAGGAAGAGAAGAGAGTGTGCCTGAATAATCATCATCCATCTACTTCCAGCGCTCTCCCTCTCTCCATCTCTCTGAAGTGGAAAAAATGTTTTAGGGAGGAATTCTGTGTGTGAGAGAGATGGAAATTTGATGCGATGGGAGAGAAGAATGACTGAATGTTTGTATCCACACATGTGTTTATTTCTTGTTTTTATGGCCATGTTGGCCGTTTGTTTTTCACATCTTGACAGGGATCTTGTTGAGTTATTTTTAAAGCAGTTTCCTTTAGAATAATATCTAAATATAGCTGTGCTGCACTCATACAGTCTACCTTTATAAATGTGGGCGCACAGACCTCTGCTGCCGTTCGCTTGGCTCTCATTAGTTCTATGACTTTCATATGCCCTGATATCATTCTCTGCTGAGCTGAAGTTGAATGGCAGAATGTTAAGAGTGGATCTCTAACAGACTCCTGGTGTCTTCATTGGCAGGCCCAGCATGGTGGATCTCTTAGATAAAAGCCTGACAGCCTCAGACAGTCTGCTCTGCGTCTTCAATAGCTGGGCAAGCTGCCCAGTGCTCAGTAAGAGAATTAGGTGGGCAGTGCGCCCAACGCTGCCCCTCGACAGACAGTGGCCCTGCCGTGCGGTCTTTAGCTACACAAGGAGAAAGCTATTAATCAGAGGTGTTTGCTTCTCCCAGCTCTTCCAGCAGAGGGGGGGAACACAGACGAGCTCAGTCCTCGGTGATGAATGCCCTCACTTCTACACATGAGGAATGGAGCAGCTTGTACATGGGCTGAGGGGAAATTGCCTTTTCCTTTGACCTGTAGCCAAGGGTGAGGAAGTGAATGGATAGCGATATGAGAGCGTCTGCCTGCTGTGGTGATGAATACGGTGCAAATTATATGAAGAGGCCTTTCACTCTTCAGCCTTGGCTTTTCCCATTCTTACCCTTCTAAATTGTTTTCTGTGTTTTTCCATTCCCACTTCTCATTTTCCCTAATCTCTCTTTTCCTTTTCCACTCTTGTACGTCGTCTTTGTCTTCAAACCCCCACACTGCACTGCAGCAGAGTCCAGGGGGGCGTGTGGGTTGACAGGTTGAGCTCTTGGAGGTCGAGAGGGCAAGGGCAGCATTTGCAGATTGGGGGACAGAAAGCTGAGGCAGCACGGCCTTCAGTGCGAACAGCGTGCAGAGTCACAGAGAAACACGACCTTGAGCCGTGAGCGGAAAAGAATCAACACAAATCCAGCTAGTCTGAACACGAGCTCACGGGCCCCGGTGCCCTGGATATGTGCATCATCGGCATATGGTGTTTTGCTCAGAATGGATTAGACAGAACCCCTCACGAATTACTGTGAAAGCCCAGGATATTGCACCACTGAGAGTGGAAATAAACAAATTAGTGTTGTTTTTTTTATCGTGTCTGGCTTTAATTGATATTCATGAATGCAGTATTCATATGCCACAAAAGGTTTGGTCCAATGCTAAACATTTGCATTTTGACTATTAATTACAATTACCATCATTCAATAAGTATTATTGTTTGTGTGTGTTAAATTATTGGTTGGATTAATTTAAGCACATGAGCTCCATAATCTGTTGTTTTGCCCTGCAGCCCTTCCTGGTGCTGATGAATGATGTATGTTTGCAGTTTGTATAAACGCTCCAAATAACATTGCCAGCCAAAAACTACACAAAGTATCCGACAGGAAAAGCCTATGGGACGCGAATGTTTGACTCATACGTGAGCGGAATAACAACAGAGCGCCATACAATAGCAGACTGATGGGCTGCTTTAAAAATACATGAGGTACCAACTGGACACTGTCTTTATTTGGAATCAGTCCTGCTGGTTTGACACTAACTCCAACCTGGGAAAAAGATTGGGCTGTGTTCCAAGCATCTTTACACTTTGTGCTTAATATTATTCAACTCAGTGAGCTGTTGACGCAGTGTTTACTGGCTCAGATAAAAAGACTTATTTACCATTTTCTGAAATAAACAAAAGTCTGTAACATTCACGCTAACCTAAGCTTTTCCTGTCCACACATTCTTGTAGGTTCAAATCCACAGAATATTATTTTTAATTCGAGTCAAAATGCAAAGCAAATATACCATGCTGAACTATACGGAGTGTCTAAAATATTGTTGATCATATAGCCATAAAAATGGCACTTTAGATTTGAAGTCCAGCTTCAGCAATATTGTCAAAAAATATGTTTTATGGAGGTCTGAAGCTACGAGAAACATTTCTTGACTACTAATGTTTTGCCATTTTGAATGTCGCCCGTGTTTGTAGAAACAAGAAGTTTTCAAATACAACCACAGCTGGACAGATATAAAATGCTCATTTTCTGCTTTCAACTTTCAACTCTTTTTTTGTTGAATTTGCTGAAACCCTCATTCATTTGGATTGGAATCCATAAATTGAGTGTCTCTGTGAAAAATAGCGCCTCCTACTGATGGGAAATCTGATTTGGGAAAACCCTCTAAGGAAGGCATGGGAGCGGGATTCAAAAATCATTCTTCACACCACCAACTGCACCAAACTAGATCAAAAGCAGGAAGTTTGACTTACCTGTGTTTCCCCTATGAAGTAACAACATTATTCTACCACCAGAGTACAGGACGCTCACAAACGTTTTGTTCTGCAGCATTAAAGGTCATTGTTAAATGTGAAGTTTTCTATTGCATGTTTTGAAGTGTGACGACATGGGAATGGTCCTATTTGTGTTCCAAGAAGATTCGATCATCCATTGTCGCCATCAAAACCTGTGATGCACTTGGATCAGTCAGTCCAGTGCAAACACAAACTTTCTTGATTTCATATTTTCAATTTTTATTCCACAACAAAAGTTCTGCCTCATCAAATATGTATGTTCTTGCGTTATATTTATTTGTTTTTTTGCAATACATCAGCACATTCACTTTGTGTTCAAGCCTTTGAAAAATGGATGAGGAGAAAAAGTCCTTGAAACAGGGAGAAAGACTTGATCCAGCTGTCATGGCGCTAACATGTTATTCAGTTTGACTCGTATTTCATCCTGAGACTGCGATATGAAAACATCCAGGGTGAGAATGAAAACACCGACCGGCTAAATAAAACATCCAGCTCTAAAACACCAAAAACACCTCAGTATCGACTTTTCTCACAGACTTGTTGTTTATAGTTGCACCTGTTCCTTTCCAGCTTTGGTTTACTGTGGTAGATAATAATGCTGCGTTCGAGTAGTATCGGAAATTAGGGAATACCAACTTTCCAACTTTGAAATTGCAATTGAACATATTTCCAAGTTGTAAACTTGGGATTCTTGATGCTTCACCAGATTGCCAATTGCAATGTATAACGCAACTTTTTCACCTTTTGAGCTGGGAGAAAATAGCGTCAACACCAATAAATGCTAAACAAACCTGAAAAACAACAACTGTTCTGTTCTTGTTCTCACAGGACGGAAAATGCATGAAACATTTCTATTTCTTTACATAAAAGAACCTTAGCTGTATTATGATCCTCTACCCCTCAATGTTTGTAATTCTGTATTTTGGTAGCGAAGCACTCGAATGCACAAAATGGTATGTACCACTTTCTGATGAGCACTCGAACGCAGCATTAAACCCCATTTGAAAACCAGCAAACTCTTTTTGACCCTCACTAGCCACCATACATTATGTTTACCTGTTGCTTCCTGGCTAATCAATGTTTACACTGTGGGACTACACTTGAGCTGTTATCCTCATTTCTTCAAACATTCTGTTACAATGTTTAGTTTAGTTGGGATAAGATCATAACAGATAAAAACATTTAAGTTCAAAGATCATTGCTTGGACACTTTATCACCTGCACAATGCAGGTAGCTGAATATGAGCAATTTGGTTTCCTCCCATACAAAGAACCGTGTGAAGAGACCTCCAACCTCCATCCTCCATCTCCAAAAGTAAGTTTTTGTTCTGTCTACTACACTGCCTTTGTGTGCTTAGTTCTCTATTTTATGTAGAACAGTTGACTGCATGAAGGCCGGAGCACACATGGAGCCTAAAGTTGCACTAATTGTTTTTTTTAACCATTAAGGGGCAGAAAACATCCAAACTAAACTGATGCTGACTAAACTAAACTCACAGCCCTGATGCATCGTCGACTGTGACTAATGCCTGCCTGCCATTAGAGGGGTCCATTGCATATGTACACATCCAGTGGACTTTCATAGCAACAACAACCCACTGTAGTCGTGTTTCTCTCAATTTCATGAATCTTAGTCAAATATTCACTTGTCTTTTAGCTTTATCTTGGTCTGCAACAACTCCTGTAGGTGCAGAGTGGGCCTATTGGAGCTTTTTTGCTGCCGTTGGTTGTGTATCGGGGGCTTTGTGAGAATTATTGAAAGCAACCACCAGGATGCTTCAAATATCTCCTCTGTGTTCAAAGGTTGGAACAGGAGCTCAAACTGGGGCAACTAAACCTTGAAAGCGACTACATCTGTACTCCATCTTTAAACTGAAACACAGTTTTAGTCATGTTACTGAGCTTCCTCATTTTACCCCTGTGACTTATTATTGAAACAATATCTCAGTTTGATTACAGAGGACAGACGAAATTGATCACTGTTTGACATTTTGGAGGAAAACAGCTGCTCACTGCTGCTTTCCGTTCGACTGCGATCATAATGCGCTGGCTAAATGACTCCACCACTGTGCCTGTTTAAATATGTATCTTTCCTGGCAGCTGGTTCGAGCTGTGGCTCATGCAGCTGATTCCCTTTGTTTTAACCCGTGAGAGCTGTGTATTACAAGGCAACCCGGCTCCTGTGGAGAGGGAACACTGAGATTGCTCGCTATCATCAGTCTTGAAAGTGAATTAGGAGTAATGATGGATTAATTGTCTTACACAGAGAGCAGCTTCCAGTCATGACAGAATGAGTGTTGTCATGCTGGGAGATTTTGTGGGACGGTGTTCTCAGGGTTTTGTTTCCCTTTGTTAGTCTCTAACTACAGTGGATGCAGTGAGAAATGATGCACAGCCAAGCTCTCTGCTGGGTGAATACTACCCAGGGATGTGTCGTTCATTTTCTGAATTGCATATGAATATGTTCAGGAAAAGATTGGAGGCTGATGATGATTTATGGTCAACCAGGAAGCTGCAGCTGGGACTTTCTGAGGCTGTGTGCAGAGAAGAAAATGTGTTGGGATGCGGCAGATTCCCACCTCGCCCATACGCTTTGAGTGTAATGATAACTCCAAAGAGCATTCTGCGATTTCTATCACAGCCCGCTTCAAAAGAACAGAATTGCGCCGCTCCTCAGAACTGGAAGCATTTCTGAGAAGGAATGTTTCTGTGTAATCTTTCACCTTATCTCCTGTGGGAAATAGGGGGGGGGGAAAGACAAAGGAAATGGAAGATGTTACTAATTAATAGTAATAATACTGGTCAGAGGAGCAATCCATACATCACCAGGATGAATTTTATTGCATCAATTGCTGAGATTTCAGATGATTAATCCCTGTGAGTTACGGCCCCCTTAAACGTGGAACCATGCTGCCTCAACCTTCACCTCTGTGGTATATTTTGAACCTATTGTGTTGTTCCTTTGGTTTTGCTCATCTGAGTGTGTAGTGTGGCGTAGTGACACATCCACTGGGACGGCAGACATGAGGTTAAAGCAATTCACCATGGAAGAAATTGGAGCCTGCTTTGGCACCGGTAAAGAATGGGCAGAGACAAGCGAGGATACCAGATGGTAGTGAATCTGTAATTACAATTCTCTGGAGCAAAATGAGGGACTGGTGGAATGAAATGTTGCCACAGCTTCAAATGGCTTTTTTTTTTTCAAAAGTCTTTGTTTGTTTGGACAAAGGTTCACCAGTCAAGCTAGTTCCTTTCAGAATAGGGATGTGACCGAATATATACACAGCATTCAGATAGAAACAGATAAGATAGAAATATTATCTGAATTGGAGCAGGAATATGACATTTTCTGCAGTTTTTATACTAATATTTTCCAGCAGAAAACCCTTACACTAAAGCTGCAATGCAGCCGCGTGTAGCTGATAACCTCAGCACAACTACTGCTGATATTAATCTATAGAATCTGCTAAAATGTATTTTCAGTTCGATGGAAAAAACACAATTTAAAGACCGGGCGATGTTCCAGATTTCTCCAACGCACTTCTGGTTTATGTCCCAGATGCATAAATTGACAGATAGCTTCAACCCCAACTGTAGAGTTCAAATGATGAGGAAAGACCATCGAGCTCCAGTTATGTCCGTGCTGATGGCTGTCAATGTCTTTGTGGAGTGGGTAATTGTCATCCAAATCACATTCAAACAGAATGGAGATGGACAAAGACATTTGAACTGAATTTGAATACGATCGTACTTTAATAGCTCCCGCATGGAGAGTGGGGCCTGCACAGGGGGCCCCAAAGGGACTCACTCACCTGTGATTTAGCCTCCCTGCTTCTTTATGTGACAGAGTGGCATTGTGGCATTGCCTCCCTCCCTCCCCTGTGACCTCAAGTGCTCCCTCCTTCCATAGGAGGGTGCATAATTGTCTAATTAAATGGAGAGACAACAGCCCCAGCATACCTCATTAAAGGCATTGCTCCATCAGCTCCTGCTTCTCTTCTAAGAGACCCCCCTTTCTCTCCGCGCCAGGAAAGGTCAAACAACGAACAGCGTCAGAGGTGGGTACCTATCCTACTCATAACTGAGTCTAAATGAGTTCATCTTATGGTTATTCTAAGGAGACAAAAGCCTGCTGCACTTTTGTGGCTCTTCTTCCTCTCTTTATTTTAGAAACCATGCCCCAATGTCCAACACCAGCTGGATCAGAAAGCAAATGTGACCACTGAACAAACACAAATAACGCAGCAGCACAGCTGAGCAGAGGTGACGGCACAGAGTTTTGGATAAGATTTAAAGTGCTGGATACGACAATGATATATGGCGTTGTTAGAGATGCAGTTAAGCAGCGTGCTGTACCCTGTGAATAAAGTGAACACAGTCATCTTTTTTGTATTAATGAGGCATGCAGTAATGAATAATTTCAACAGATAAATGAGCCAGGTTTGAGCAGCTTATAAATGAGACTAGTTGCGCAAAAGGTTCCCATGTGACTTCTCACAGTGCTCAGACAATACTGGAATAATTGACTCAGAAATTACACGACCTCATATGCATCATAAAATAAATCATGCATGTATGTATGTGCATTATATGTTAGTTTGATATTATGACACATCATCTGGGATATATTTAGCATTTATAGAATCTTTAGAGTATAATGTAGGATACTGCGTGTTGGCTGTGAAACAAACAACCTTGCAAAGTGAATAAAATGTTCACATGCTTTCATTTTAAAATATCAGTATAAATGTATAATTTAATGCATCAGTATAAATGTCTATGGTGTTGTCATGGTTACGATGATAAATGTTTCCCTTTCGATTTTTGAACCAAATTTATACGTTTCGCTCTGTCCGACTGATGTACACAGCTTAACCTTTCCAAGTCCAATTATTTATGAAGTCCACAAACGCATCTCCGGGCCGCCTTCTTCATTTCGTATAAACAGTGGCCCTCGCACATACATAAATCATAAATATTTCACAGGACGGATGTCGGGGGGGTTAAAATGAGTCCCATCTAAAATGTCAGCGGCACCTCCAGTGGCCGACAAGCTGTTGACTGAGCGCCAAACCAGTTTGTTTGAGGTGTGAGACTCCATTATGTCTGACTGTTTAATCTGCTGTCCCTACATGAATGCGGGAGCCCTGAATAGGTTCTCACACACAGGATCGGTGTTTGTTCAACGCGGTGTCTTGCATGCTTGAGAAAATGAAAGAAATGTCCAATTTCATCCGTCCAGGATGCAGAGTGGCCCTGTAACCTGTCAAAAGAGTCAGAAACTAAGCCTGACATCATAATCTGGACTCTATAGATTTTGTGTCAATGTCTAAAAGTAGCCGCTTTAATTTTGCTGTAAGGTCCTCGGGGAGCACAAATAATCTTTGGAACGACAACTTCAAGCTTTGAACTGTATTAACCGCACTGAAGTAGAGGTGATTTATCATGTGTCCACTATCCAGAGGGACGTGGCTTCGGTCAAAGACACGTTGAGATTGAGGCGGACATGCAGCACAAGTTACCTTCATGCAGCCTTATTATTAGTTGAGTCACAGTTTCACTTCCCTACTTAGAAAGTTGGATTCTGCTGGCACAGCAAATACACAAAGTACCTGCAGTGATTTCTGCCTCAACGAACTTTATAAGTAATGAGATCGGAAGAGCACCACGTCTGCACTCCAGTCACAGTTCC
>OMOW01112376.1:0-13510 GCA_900312555.1 Lamprogrammus exutus | reverse complement strand
TCAACAACTTAAAAACGGTATTGTACATGACATCAATATACCAGCTACAAGGCCATTGACCCTGTTAATAATCAAGGTAGTTGGCTAGCTCAATATATTTATGTTACTATGACAGAAAATAAAATAACAAGTTCAAACACACACACACACACACACACAAAGTCACGCAACCAATCCCCATGAAGAGGAAGCATGATCTGATGCTTCATGGGTTGCTGAAATTTAAAGACAGCTTACAGCCATCAGGAAGAAATGAAATGAAGAAAGAAACTTTAGAGAAGCGGGTAATAGTTGTGTGGATCGACGCTGTGCAATTTTGTGTTAAACGTTTACCAGCACTACACTTGGTGGCAGTGGCAGCTACTGCAGTTGGCCATTAAGGAAACAAACATCACTCATGCATCCTGCTTTTTTACAGTAAGGACAAAGCTAGATTGAGGAAGCTTTTTTTTCTTAAACGAAGCACAACAGAGCGAACACATCCAATCTCACACTTGACCCCCACTCTTTGTTTTTTTTTCAGGTTATGCCTCCTGTCTGTATAATCCCATTTAAAGATCTTAGACAAACATTGAAAACACTTTTCTCTACTGAAAAGACTGAGAGCA
This sequence comes from Lamprogrammus exutus, assembly GCA_900312555.1. Lineage (NCBI taxonomy): Eukaryota > Metazoa > Chordata > Actinopteri > Ophidiiformes > Ophidiidae > Lamprogrammus > Lamprogrammus exutus. Next base: position 12,902 of record OMOW01112376.1, on the reverse strand, counting down.
TCCCTCTTCACATGATACTTCTGCGGGAGGACTGTGAACCATTTACTTTAGTCTATTATCCCGTTGCTCTCAAATGCGGAAACACCTTTAAAGTTGAGTATCTCAAAACACTCTCCTGAATAATGGAGGGACTGGCATGGAGGCTGGCTGCAAAACAGGAAAGACCAGGGTAGGTTGGGAGATGAATCTGTGCGTCTGTGTGTGTGTGTGGTTGCAAAAGCTCTTATTTACTCAGACAGGAGGTTAACATAAAGCAGAGCCCAGGCCAGTCTTTTGTGAGAGGGGGAGAATTAGTTGAAGTGTGAGCAGCAGAGCAGAAAAGGCTACCACAGGCTGTGATCCAGGTCCAACTACAGGAAGTCTCAGGCTGTGAATCTGTGTGTGAGTGGGTGTTGGCACCAGCAGCATAGCCGTGGCCAGTACAAGTGTGCCAGCCCTTATACTGGCCGTGCCTGTAGCAATGTCACTATGGCATGCTGGCCATTGTGCATCATGGCCTAAATATGCAGCAGCAGCGGCAGCAGCAGTGAGAACACATTTTCATTCATTACAACCCACATTCAAACTGCATGTGTTCTGATTTCTGCAAGTTTCACATTACATTTCAGGCAGTAGGGATGGGTGTGCTGAGACTATCGAAAAACAGCTCAATGACTCAAAATCTAACTGAAACTCTGTGTGTTGTGACTTGCACAGGAACTGTCAATACAATGCCCAATACATCCAAACGGAAACTATTTCATAATGTAGCATTCAACTCTGTGACCTCATTATTTATCCTCTTTCAGTTTCTATTGAGCATTTAAATTACAAAACCCAACACCCTTTATGTACATTTTAGACAAAATACAAAACAAAGCTTACGTCAATTACTTTTCATCTGGTTCACTTTCTGTGTGAATATGCCACAGCTCTGTAACTCAAATCATATCACTGTTTACACTTACCCACAGAACCATGATAAATATTCTGAAAGATAAAGATTCTTTGAACTCTTAGAAGATAAATAATGTTATTACCTTGAAACCCTTTACATGTGTAGTAATGAGTGTATATGCACCCATACAGCATGAAGGCACGCCAGCCAGAGCCACATTCATTCCCTATATCCCCTGCAGGGCTCTGTTATATAAGGTCAGCAATGTAAGGGACATCATTGTTCCACACCACCTTCATCAATCGTTCACCCACTCATGTGGAACTGGCATAAACGGACCAGCAAACCAGCTTGCTGGTTGAAGAGGAAAGAGATAAAAATAAAGATGCCCAAGTGCTGAAGGCTGACGAGCTTGAAGAGGCGAGCCAGATCATTGGCACATGGCAGCAGCCAAGAGCAGACAGAGCTCTGAAACGTGATTTGTCTCAGGTTGACTCAGGAGCTGTCGCAGACAAAAGAGGGATTGTGTAAGAGGCCTGTGTTCCTTCACTTCTTCACTGGAGAGGCTATTAATGCGTCTACTGATGGAGGTTTCAAACTCAAAACATGTAATGCAGCCAGGATTCAACCATTAACGCCACCACACACACTACCTGTGAGTCACAAAATAATTTCACCTGTCATAATGCATTTTCATCTTCATTACCGGGACTACTGTCCAGTGATCTCAAAAAACGTGCAGAGGGAAAGAGGGAAAGGAGGGGGATAGAGCGAGAGAGAGACCAAACACCCCAAACATACATCCTGAAAGCCGACCCAAACACCTTCAGGTTACAGTGTATTTTTGCCTCGATGAGAGCTTGGATAACAGTGTTAGAAGACAGGTCATGGCAGGATAGCTCTTTAACCCTGTGCTCAAGAGAATAGGTGAACTCGTATCATAGGGGTGGATGCGGCTTTATCTTGATATCGATATATTACAATAAATATTAAAATCCACATCATAAGATGTTAAAATGCTTGCCAGACTAATGTTTCCCTAGAACATTCTATATTTTCGTTCTGAAGTATGATCTCACATGAGAGATTCATTGAAGATGTGAATTATAAATCCCCAATAAATCAGTAAGAGGATTTATTTTTGATACTATGATTATATGGCGATACAGATTTACCAATTACCAATAAAATTTGATGTAAAAAGACATATTTCTGTTTGATTGCAGATGTAAAAGATCATTTTGTTCTCTCATTTTCTGAGGCCAAACTAATAAGGAAGAGAATTCCTAAGGAACACATGCAGTAAGGAAACTTTATTCTGCTGAGCCTTATCACTCATTATGGAGCTGAACTACTATTGCATCATAACAGAAAAAAATGCTCCTACGAAGTTTAGCCTGAGCACAATCTACTGAGCGTGGGGTCAAAGATGACAGTAGGCTGTATAATAGGATTGCAGCAGGGTAGAAGGGATGGTTGTGAGATTATCTCCTCTTCACACACTAAAAGACTGCCACTAAACAGTGTAAAGGTTGACTTGGGCGTTTTTACAGCTCTTCCCCAAGGATAGTCACATCAAGATAGGGCGATAACAAAAACAATTACCCTGTATGTTAGTAACCACACTCATTGACAGAATTTGTGAGGAATTACGAACAAGGTACAGCGTGACCACAGAATTCAAAAGGGCTCTCGGCGCTACAATAACTCTGTACTGTAAATAAAAAAGAACAATGTGCCCCGGTTACATTTATGTCAGTCATATATCAATATAAATTTTAAAGAGCGCATTCATTATTCGTATATTCACACGTGCATCATGTGTAAAAAATGTCTTACGTTCTCGTGTTTGTATTTGAAACACGTGGAAAGGGTGCAGGTTCTGTCTAGTGAACCGGCGTGCACCACGTGCCTTGTTCGTGGCATGTGATGGGTTATTTCAGCACCTGATGCCGGCTGCAAGTACAACAACACTGCTCACGCCACAGGCCCGAGGGTGTCAACTATAGGCGACATCATGATGTGTGTTAGGTTTATGAAAACTTGTACCCAGAGCTGACAACACAAACAAACCTGATGAGGGCAGCGGTGATTCAAAGTGAGAAATCCTTTTAAACGAGGCCAAACTGGGCTCGGCTTACTCAGCATGATGGATCCATTCTGGCTCCTGTTAGGCTGACTCCTTCTTCTCAAAGCCCCCCGCCCCCTTCCATCTTCAGCAAATAATGAACCTGGTGAACTCAACTCGTCTGTGTGTTTGGGATTTCGCCTTTATTTGTTTCAATCTCTCTCTCTCTTTGCGCTTGGATTACCTGTTATACCCCTGCTTATTAGGCCTCCTCATACACAGCCGATGGAATCCCAAACAGACAGGCACATAGCAGAAGCTACAAAACAGCAAGTATTCAACAGGACAGGACAGGAAGCGCCCCACCCATCACAGCTTTATAGTAAAGCAGGAGGCCCAGGAGGGAATGTCAGTGCCAGTAATCCTTACACACTGAAAAATGATAAGCACGGAAAGGACAGCACAGCAGTGGTGCAAGGGAAAAGAGTCACAGGGGTCACTGAGCTGTCTGGGCTAATCAGACATAACAGAGTTAATTGCACAAGACCCAGATGACTTTGCATTATTCAACCATTAGACATTAAATAATGAATTCAACAGAAAACAAAAAAATACCAGTAAAGATTGTAGATTTTGTTTTAGTATGAAGTAATATTAGCTGTGTAATGCTGCTATGTAAGGAGAAAAGGAAATTTGGGAAAATCTGGTAAAATATCCAAACAGATTTTCAAAGAGGCGACAGTCCAAATGCCATCCTAACAGTTCACTCAATAACAAGAGTTAGACGGATAAAATAAAACTACTTTGTGGTTCCACATTCTCTTGAAGAGTTAATTAATTACTAGACCTTGCACAACTTTCTCATGTGAGTAGCTCACCCTTGTCTATCGCACGTTCCATCTCAACATAGAGAGGTGTTCAGCTTGTTCTTCCCTTCACAAAACCTCAGCAAGTATTTGCTGTTTGCTCATTTTGGTCGTTCTCTTTACTCGGGTGGGAGTTCAGTTCAGGTTGGCCAAAATTGAGAATGATAAAGTGCACTATTACATCAGTGTAAAGGAGAGCATCTCTCCACAGACAGTGATGGGGCCAGGGAGAAAGCTGAGGATAATATTGTTTAAATCCATTTAGCAGATGTTACCAAAACAATATGGGACTGGTGATAATGAGTTTTAACACTAATTCAAAGCAGCAAATGAACTATGGAGGTTACATTTGGGTGCAAACTAGTTTAATAGAAAGATTTTCATCATTATCACCTAGCCTTACTTCAACAATCTTTGATTACATACGCATATGTCATTGGTATTCTCACAACAATCTGGTCTTCTGCTTTGCATGGTTTCACATATCAGGAAAAGGTGTTATTTGTTGTCAGGGTATGAAAATTACTGCTGCCAGGGGCAGAATCTATGTAAACATAATGGATTATTAGACAGGTATAAGTCTCTGTCAGCTCACAGCTCAAGTGGAAAATGTACAGTCAGTGGAAAAACTTTCTGCATGACTACAACAAAAGCTCAGAGGCCGAACATGTCATGAGGCGACTCGATCAGCTCAGGAGAAAAAAGACGTGACAGGTAAAACAACAACTATGCTGTGCAAAGACGGCAGTATTTACATTTCTCCAATCTTTCGCCAATTAAACTGGATGCAGCAAAAACACTGTTACACATAATGAATAAACACGAGAGAGAAAGAGAGAGAGAGCGAGAGAGAGAGAGAGAGAGAACAACAGAGAAAATACTTTTTTGCAAGAACCAGATGATGGAGGACACAGATTACAACAACACAAAATGAGAGTGTGTGAGACAAAGAGAGTAAAGTTGTACCTCTGTGACCCAACCCACTTCAAATTCTTTCTGAAGTGAAATCATTCCACAGCGAAATAAACGGAGTGGCGCCCATGTTTGGGGGGACCACAGCAACAGTTCCTCGAGGACACAATGGGCCAAGTCAACCACCACACACATGAATGCAGACAGGGTGACAGCAGTTCACTTTTCCTGTGTCACCTCAGTTCCTGAAGCGTGACTGAGCGCCTTATACCCTGATCGGGAGAGGCATCAGAACTAAGCTGGCCAGCCAGTTTGAATTTTCACCTGCCAATGGCTTTTAGTTTTAACTCAAGTTTGCTCATATTTAGAGACTACTACTTTGTGCAGAGCTGCTTAACACACAGCCAACTAGGAATCTGTTCCACGCAGACACACTGACTTACTTTACTGGTAATTTAATTACAGTCAGAAAGTGTGTTTCTCAGCAAGGATGTAGACAGAAAACTGGCAAAAACCTATTTATCAGCTCTAAAATTGCACCAGTCAAAGCATTGAATTTTTGTCACAGCAAATTGAATAAAAGCCCCAAAACAAAACAAAATTTACAATAACGGCAATACACAGAGATTCATCCATCTACAAGTCGGGGTTTTAGCAATGTTCTATCGATTTAGTGCAGGTTTCAAATGGACTTGACTTCCAGCAGCAAGGCTGGAAAGTGATTGTGTTCTGAAAAGGCAACTGGAACACATTAAATTAATGACTCCTAAAGTGCAAAGACATCAACACAGATAGAGATAGCTGCCCACTGATTTTCATGACCAGTGAATGCACACTAGCTGAGACTGTGGTCTGTCCTTCTGGGCCCTTTTAAAACGCTCTACTCTATTTCTGATGGATTAATTTATACTAGCTTCAAGAATGAAATCTTGAAGCTTTATGCAGGCCTGTGATGGATATTTTCCAGGACACATTAGATGTATACACAACACCTGATTTGACTGATATACGACAGAGTCCTCCAATCCCTGCATTCCAACATCTGCCTCTCATCCCAAAGTGCCAATAATGAGTGCACCACTGACATTAATCTCCTATCCTCTGGCCCTTCTTGTATTGATAAGGCTAGAAACACTGACATACTGCCAAGCAGAAAACATCTATTGTATAGTTATGTATGGCATTCATTGTGGCAAAATGGGAGTTAGTTACAAATATGGCAAAAGAAAACGTTCAATAGGTTCTCTTGACTCTCTTATTTATGTTTTAACGTGGAATAATTTGAGTTGAGATGATCACAAAGTTTAGGTGGGGCCAGAGAGCGGCTTCAACTTCTGACTCAGATTTGAGCTGAAATTTAAACTCTTTTCCGACTCTCCTCCCCAGCTGAAGGTGCCCTCATCAGTGAAATCAGACGCTGCAATATCTGGTTGTAATGAAAACCTGCAAGCATCGTGTATGGCTCTCATTGGTACATTTTTGTCCTATAGGTGTTATATACGATAAAGTCATGCATGCAGGTGATTTTGTTTTATAAAGGATCAAATGTGAAGTGCTTTAAGCAGCCATATAAAAGTTTCCTCCACTGGTCTTAGGTGGATTCAAGAGTTAAATAAAAGCTGTTGTACTGCTCCTTGGAAGCGGCCCTGTCTCCTCCATTCCAGCACAGAGCCCATGGTGACCACACGTTTCCCTTTGGCTCACTGCCGCCATTGCCTACTCTATAGCCTCATAGACAACAAAACACTAATGCCGCTACTTCACTTTGTCCATGTTTTATTCATATGTTAAATGTCTCAAAACTGAAACCTACAACATTTAAAAATCTCTGTTTCATCTTGGTATTATCTGGTCTGCTATTATTGAGAATATTGATGTTGGACAACGAGAATATTGATATGCCTCATTCCCCGCAGGTAAAAGAAATGACCACCGAGGGGACGTCATGAACAATTGCTAATGACTGACACTTGCATCCCCCACTAAGAGCACAGCAGATTTGGAACAACTCCAGCAGAAACCCAATGTACATAGCAGAAAGAGTACAATACTGGCTTTGTCCCTTTGCTCACACAGCGACCACTCTCTAAGGCCTCGTACCAAGGATGACATCTGTCAGCATGAAAGGGAAAGATGGAAACCTGTTGCCCCATACGACTTGGAATTCTCATTTTAATCAACTGAAGCTAAGCTGTGGTTTTAGGTGTCCTACTATTGTTAACAGTAACTAACCCTGCTGTGGCTGTAATGGTTGTTAGCTCTTTGATGTTTTGTTCTTTTAATTCAAACGCCTGTATTTAGTATATGAGTATTAACAAGTACTACAAGGATTTTGAGGCTGGTGACCTTGTCTTAGTCTTGCACAAGTCACAGACAGGATCTGATCAAGCTGGTGCAGTTAACTATTGACAGGATGGGCCATGTGACCAGTGAATGAATGAGGGAGGATGAATCAATTGAGTAATACATACTGCCTGTGTATTAATGCAGGCATAGGTGTGTATGTATCATCGAGGTGGAAAAAGGATTGCATGTCAGAAACAAGACAAAGCTGAAATAATTACATCTTATTTTAAGGTTATTGTTCCTTTTCCCTTTATGGAAAAATAGTCCTGATAAACTGCTTTACTATTACAAAGTAACACCGGATATCACACACTGGTGTGATTGGGACAATAGAACACATGAATGAAGGACCAGTTCGTTGCACTGTATGTAGTAAATAAGTAAAACATATAAGTACAAAAGCTACTGCGCTGTTCGGTTCACTATATTTTATGATGTTGCTCATTGAGTATTACATGTCTTACGTCACATAACCCACCTTTAGATTAGGGTTGGAGCCGCGCAGTTTACGCATAGTAAAAAAAAATAATCGATGCGGGATAAGTCATTAACTTGCCGACAATGGACTCCATGCCTGACTCTTGTGTAAAATGGGCTGACACTGGGATAACACAGGTCACCAGATTTGATCTAACAGGGCCCCACAAGGGTCAGCACGTTGTTGTTAGGGTGAGTTGAAATGGAAGACAACAATAAGCCAAGTGGAAATTTCCCTTATCCATCTACTCAGTCAATTACCCTCCCAAGAAGTTACAAATCATGATGTTTTATGATAGTGAAATTCACACTTCAGTGATATTCAACAGCACTAAACATGCAAATATGACAATAAATTAAACAGCTGCCTTGTGACAGAGCTCTGCACACTGGTGTACTGATCTTTCTACAGTCCTGTATTAGTAGCCAGGGCAAGACTGGAGTAAGGGGAGCGTGGCTTAATTATTGGCTAAGGAGATAAGCATGGTGCACCACCTTATGGCATATGGTTGGCCAAGTGTTAGTGGGGTGGGGCCTAAAGAGCAGTCTGACTTCACGCTGACACTACGCCAAAAGTTAAAAATTAATTTGATTTAGGAAAACAAAATTGGAATCTCAATTTAATGTGGGGATGTGCTGATGTTGGGTGATTTAAGCTTAAAATATCTATATCGGTAATTGATGCATATTTGAAAAGCTTGCTCTATTTTGCTCCAAACTTTAGATAATTAAAATATACATCCAATGTGTAGTTCTACTGTTAATTTGTTGTTTTTTAAAACACATTTTACTTAAAATTGTATAAAAACAAACTGCAAAAAAATGTACTCACAACCTGTTAATATTAGTAATATAGTATAAGTGATACATCAGAGATTTTACAAAATGTCATGACTTTTAGGTAATTTATGTGAGAACTACATCAATGATTGTTTTATTTGTTTATTTGTTTATTTGTAAGTTGGAGCATTCTGGATATATCTGCCATTCACTTACCAGGCCCATGGGCCTTTGAATGGACCCTTATGGAACCCAGTTCTAAAGAAGCCAAATTTGTAAACAGGGTGTCCCAGAGGGTTTGGGAACCATGACACCCCCCAAAAGACTCAGTCACCACTTTGGAGACTGAGATGGGTAAATGTACTCCACCTGAATGGTTCATTTAGCACAGGAAATTGTTAAATGAAAGGATGATTTGTTGGCCTACTGGTTTGAGACTTCTGTCCCACTGGGTGAACTGAGTTCAAACCCAGTTGTCAGCAGTTATTAAAGTGTCTCTTAGGACACGACCCCCTGAATGCCTGCCAGGTGTACAGCTGACCCCGACCTTATCACAGATCACATGCGGCTCATAGAAAGATATTACTTTTCCAGAGGGAATTCTCAATATAGCCATCACAGTGCTTTGCGCAACCGGGTCTGCCATGTTTACCTCAGGTGGTGGGTGTGTGCTGTTTTCTTTGCTTACTGTGGCTGAAGCGGCGTTCCAATCGCATAACCTTACAACAACGCAATATTCCATTTTTATACACATACGTGACATCATCTCTTGTAACAATAGACTGTATTTATCTTTTAAACCTCAACTGACCCATTACAATTCTAACCTTATCGGACACAGCGGTAGTTTGATAGGAAATCTATTAGAGGATTACACCGGCTCTTTTTCGTAAGAGAAAACGATTACCCGACGTAACGTTGCGTCTAAATAGCTAACGAATAACAACAGACATAACAATATGAACAAAATAAAGGTTGTATTAATTTAACTAACAGATAATTGACGGTTATCGCTGGCTGTGGGTTTGTAGTTGAAGTTGTGTAGCCAGCGTTAACGTTAGCTAGCGGGTTAACACTAGTTAGCTAGTCTGTTATAATCTAATCTGTGTAGCTCGTCAAAAATTACGATAATTCGGAAATAATTCAGACCTGTTATTAAATGATATTACTCACCTCTATTTTGTCGACGCTCCTGGCACAGCCGACAACCCTCATGCCTTGCTGGACCAGTGCCCGGGCTACTGCCGCTCCAATCCCCACCGAGGCTCCGGTCACCAGGGCCACTCTGCCTTTCCACCGCTCCATCTCCGCCGCCGCGTCTACACCGAGGCTGTGATATGGACAACGCCGTTCCTCTGCGGTATGAATGTCTGCTGAGCTCCGCCGGTCACCGCGGCACCAAGCACTGTCATGTACAGTATGTTAATGTGGTGGGATGCAGCAGCTCCAGCCCCCTCTCTCTGCGTGCAGCATCCAGAACAGCGGCGGGGAGGGTGCGGAAGCTCGGGGATCCACGCTCTCCGTGTGTGTGTGTGTGTTTGTGTGCGTGTATGTGTGTGTGCGCGCGTGCGTGTGTGGCTCACATTACCTCCCACTTTCTTTCACAGCCTCGGAGTCTGCGGCCTTAACGCCAATGTAACCATAATGCTCGCTTGTTTGGCTATCTACCGCCGCCTACGGATTTACATTGAAATAACACAAGAAGAACTTTGCACGCTGCTTTCATTCCTCCTCGTAAATTCAATTTTTGCAATTTTGATCGACAGAAGAATGACAGAGTGGATGGAAATATAAAAGACAATTTTAAGCAGTTATGGTTGCTAGTTCGTGTTACTTTAGAAATTGAGCTAAGAACGGCAGTTTAATCAGTTGATTTTTCCCCCTCAGTTGCTGTTTTATGAGTGCCAATCACAGATTATATATTTCAACAGGTTTTTCATAAAGCGTAAATCAATAAACCAAAGTAAATCATGCTTTAAATATGCAAAGGTGAAAACCCTTTTTTGGTTGTTTTTTTAAATCTCCATTATAGCCCTGGTATTGTCATTGTCAATTCTTCAATGCAAAAATCCAATAGCAGGACTGCTGATCCAGATTTCTGTCAAACTATTTTTAAATTTATGCAAAGATGAACTCAAGTTAGGTTTACAAGTGTGTATATGTCAAGAGATCAGTAGACAGTGTGATCTTGTTTCCTTGAGGGGGATTAAGGCTCAAACCTTAAATCTTTTAGACTTTAACAAAAGTGTACTAAAATGTTTAATCTCTTCCTTCTATACACAATAACTGGTACAGTTGCTCAAAGAATAAGAATTCTCAAGTTTATCTAAGATTGTAACCAATGGATTCTTGTAATAACATAAAACAGAAACTTTATAATGCATATTAATAAATATTCTTTATTTAGTAAATTTTGCACGTTGCACTCTTATCACACCCAAAACCTCATTACAAGTGGATGTCTATTCTCTGTAAAATCTTTATATTTAGAATTTCTGTACACATTTATTGGTACAACCTTCACTACTACACTTAATAGTCACCAAAGAGAAACGAAATGAAAATAATAAAAAAAAAGGAATAGAAAATAAGACTCCTAAAAATGTATCCCTAATGTCACAGCTTGCAAAGCTTAATTACCAATTCCACTGTGCGCTGAACCAACAACCCTACAGAGGACCAACAACAAAAATAGATAGGCTTGGTCGAAGAGAACAATTACACGTGAGAAAGTGGCCAAGAAATGAGATGGAAAGTGTGTTGATGTGCAAGTGCAAAAGAGAGAGATGAATACAAAGTAACAATCACATTTACGTCAAAGGAAGAAATAATTGAACAGGACATCATATTTGTTTCTGAATTATCTCTTTTCTAAAGATGTTGCAGCAGTGGTCGTGAGCGTTTTCCCACAGGAAATTTCATAAGCGCAACTCGTTGACACTGGCGGCTGCAAGCCACTCCCCACAGACTGGCTTCCTCCGCCCAGTGGCTCGGCAGTAGTTAGTGAATCTCTCTTTCAGGTGCTGTCGGTACTGGTCGCGGTTGTTGTAGAATGATTTGTTTCTTTCCACAAATGCCTGGATTTCATCCTGTGTCAGACAGTTCTCTTCATCTGAGGTCACTTCAGAATCATCCTGTATCAAGAACACACACAGTAATGTTATTTGGGTACAAGAGCAGAACAAGCACAATAATTTGGTCCAAAAATATGGTACAAGCACATCACATCCTCTAACAGCATAAGCTACGGAATGTCATCAAAGCATGCCTCACTAACCAGGAGTTCCATGAGACTTTTGTTTGCTTCTGGAGGCCTCATGTGGAGGGTAACACTCTGTTGGTGTCCCGCCCATGGTAACTGCAGTGCAATGCTTGCAAATGTATTGCCACACAAGGAAATTATGTCTTTGGTTCTCCAAGTGTGCGACGCTGTGGGTCTGTGGCCCATTGTGTTCCCATCTGTCATGCAACCATCACCTTTTTGTCCCTGTAGACATATGCACAATTTAATCTATACACTATACTGCTACTGTCGAGTGCACACAGCATGGAAATACTCAATTATCCTCTCACCTGGTTGCAGCACTGACTCTTGCTCTTCTGTTTCATCTTGTTATTTTTGGACTGAGTGTTTTCTTCAGAGTGTGCCCAGCATTCTCCGCAGCTGTCCATTCTATCCTCCTCCTTCTGCTCAGCACAGTGATGGACACTTGAGTCATCTTAAGAAGGGAAATAAAAAATACAGTGAGAAAGGAATCTTAAGGCACTGCTGTGTCGGTTCAAAGGTCCCCAGCGTCTGAGAGCTGCTCAAAGCCGACCTGCTTCATCGTGGTTGCAGATTCCCTCTGTGCAGGCGATATCAGAGCCCTCTCGTGAGCCCGTTTCACTGCCCTCCATACTTGATGAGTAGCCATAATCACTACAGTTGCTGTGTGGGGACAAATCTGCAGATACACGCAGAAAAATCGCACTGCATTATAGCCTCACAGTAACTTCAACGGATATACAGTTAGTCTCCAAGGTGATGTCCATTTGGCATCTTTACCATGTTTGGCATTGTTTGGATAGCTACAGGAAGTGCTTCCATTGGCAACAACACTCTCCTCAGAGCCGGCCTCCTCCTCTTCATCATGGCTACCACAGACCTTGCAACTTCCCTCCACAGACTCAAATGAACCCTGTAACAACACAGGCAAACACATAAGTGAAGCTTCTCGGACACATTGCAAATATTTTAATTGTTTATGTCATAACTGGACAGCACTTTTGGAAACTATTACATGTGTGAACATCACCTTAAACTGGTGGTTGAACACAGAGGGCTCGATTCAGATTTGGCAGATTTAGTTGAGAAGCACAGGTGCGCAACTCAAATTCTGGGTGGAACATTCAGATGACTAAAATCAGCAGCATCCAAGCTACGCCTCTGATGTAGCCAGGATTTTCAGGTGTTCAGCTTTGTGGTAATGAAGTATTCCAACGTGTTCAGTCCCTCCCTTTAAAACCAAGCATCTGCCTTTTATCTCCCTAATCAGTGTGGACTGATACGCCATGTCACTGATTGATAGGCACGTGT
>OMOW01112371.1:0-10103 GCA_900312555.1 Lamprogrammus exutus | reverse complement strand
AATACGTTTTATCCATTTGTGTTATAGTATCATGCTCCATCTGGCTCTTCCACAGATGTCTATTGTTGTTGTATGACTGTCAATGCTGTGATGTGTGTTTTTACAATACAGCCTGTTGTGGAAATTAAGTTTAACAAACTGAATTTCAGACCGAGGTGGATGAGGTTGAATTCTTTTATTGAAGCTTTCTGCAGAAAGGTCACTGTCAGTCAGAACGATGTCTGCCCTGAAGTGCAAAGGAGAAATGGCGTTTGTCCAACTGTATATGAGTGCACTGTGTAAGATAAGAAACCGATTCTGGCCGATTTCAGAAGAAAAGTGGAGCTGCGTGGAAATTTTCTTAATTGGCGTATGAAAGTGCTTACTCCTTCTAAGGAGTTGTCTTTTGATATTCTTTTGATTGCTCTGTGTCATGCAGACCTGAATCTTCTTATGAGTAGATCTGTAGTGCTGTGCTTAGATGAAAGAGTTGCATGAAGGTTATATTTTTCCACAACAAGCCTTAACTTAAGCATTGCAATCAAACTTTTAATGTGCATGTAAACATGATAGAATGACTCACAAATCTTGATTTAGGTTTACTTGAAGTACACCAACATTGATTTATTCTGATTTCAATCTGAATTTTAGTTTTTACATGATGATTCTGACGCGCACTTAAATGTACTGAGTGATAGCAAGCACGTGTTCAGGAGCCAGACGTTCTCATGACTGACATGGTTTGTTCAATTGTGCTGCAGGTAACTCTGCCTGTGAACCTGGAGAGAGAGAGTGACACCAGGATGGGGGGGCTACTGTAGCGAGGCCGTGCCACAACTGAAGCCGTCCTGTCACTCCTCTGCTGCATTTCATACAACGGCTCATTTTTTTATAGCAGCTTGATGGCAGAGCAGTTTGATAAGGACACAGACTCTGGATATGCTTTGTGTTCTTGGTTGAGTGGAGCCAAGAGATGTGTTATGACTAAGTGAAACACGGATAGACAAGACAAAGTTCCCTGCTACAATGTTCAGGCAATCAGATGCACCATCCAAGAGACGTCCATGTGGTGCAAATTTACCCCAGCCCCCATCATCCTCCTCCACCCAGCAGGGCCGTATCCGGGCTGTGGAGGTGGCCAGAGGGAGGACAGGGTATGGCTTCACGCTGTCCGGCCAAAGCCCTTGTGTCCTCAGCTGCATCCTGAAAGGGAGCCCTGCAGACTATGTGGGACTGCGTTCAGGAGACTACATCCTCTCTGTCAATGACATAAACGTCTCCAAGGCATCACATGAAGATGTAGTAAAACTGATTGGACGCTGCTCTGGGGTCTTGAAACTAGTCATTGCCGAAGGTGAGCGTCACAGGCGACACCATCACCACCAACGCACCACTGGCAGTCGTCACCATAGCAGCAATACAATGGCAGCATCTTACCTGGACTCGTGCTCCAGCGATGATGAGTTGGATGGTTTCTATGACAACAGTGTTAACAACAACAATAGCAGGTCAGGCTGTGGTGTCCGAGGGGGTTGGTATAAACCCAAAGTGGACTCTAAGCAGCTGGGCATCAACCGGGCAGAGAAGGTGGTGGCAGAGCTGCAGTCAGGAGGAATTTTCAACATGATCTTTGAGAACTCTAGCCACTCCTCCAGCAGCTCAGATAAGGAGAGGGCTGGAGTTACCTCCAAGCCATCCAAGCCACGTCCTGTGTCTAATCCGGAATTTCCTCCTTATCGGAACTCCTCCCAATCCCGGAGCAATCCCAATCTGCTCTCTGAGGAGGAGATGGCACAGGTTCTTACTGACGATTCAGTCTTCCTAGACTCAGACTTCCGTCAGCTCCACCTTCACCATCACGAAGAGCATGACGTAGATGTGGAAAATGGAGGCGACTTGGGCCTAGAGCCCAGCGAAGGCATTCTCAATGTCGGCATGATTGTTGGCTACCTGGGCTCCATTGAGCTTGCCTCCACAGGGACGAACCTAGAGAACGATAGTCTGCAAGCCATCAGAGGCAGCATGAGGCGTCTCCGGGCCGAGCAGAAGATCCATTCATTGGTGCTGATGAAGGTATGGTGGAATGAGTTTGTCATCCATCTAAAGATAATAACTATATTTCTTCCTTTCATGCACATTATAAGGTGCTGGTAGATGAGAAATAAATGTATTGACTTGATGTGAATTTGTGTGTCATTACCTTGCTGTTTTCCTTGGTATGAACTTGTAACATACATGAACTTTATCCTGCCAGGTCATGCATGACAGTGTACGCCTGTGCAGTGACAGAGGTCAGGTACTGGCCACTTATCCTGCAGAAAAACTAGCCTTCAGTGCCTGTTGTCCAGATGACCGCAGATTCTTCGGACTGGTCACTATGCAGGCCACAGATGATCACGAGGATCGCCACTACAGCAACGGACGAGAGGAAGAGGGCAGTTTGAGGACTTCCTGTCATGTGTTTATTGTGGACCCAGACCTCTGCCACCACCAGGTATGACTACTGGGATACAATGAAGAATTTTAAAATAATATTCATAAGGGTCTGTAGCATTTATCAACAGAAAAAGACAAACTTTAATATGTTAAATACATGTACACACACAGAATATGGTGCATTTTGTTCTTTGAAATCTGAACTAACGTTTTTTTAAAGTACAGTTAAGTTTTTGATCTTTTAATATTATTTAGTTATTATAATATATATTGTTTTGTATTTTTTACTCTTGCTGACCGCTAGGATTTTGACAGAAAACGTAACATTTAGTAGACATATTTTTGTGGTGAGTTATTTAATGGAGAAATTGGTTACTGTTGTTTCCCCAGGTCCATTTGGGTGTGGCCATGAGGTTTGGTTTTGAGTGCACACCTGACCCTGACACTGGAGGGTGCCTGGAATTCCCCCCCAGTTCTCAGCCTCTCCTCCAGTTTGTCTCTGTTCTGTATCGGGACATGGGGGACAACATTGAGGGGGTCCGGGCCCGGGCCTTTCATGACCCAGACAATGATGCCCAACAAAATCACAGTACCAGCAGTAACAGTGACAGTGGAATTGGCAACTTTTTACCAGAGGAAAAGAGCAACAGAGTGCTTTTAGTGGACCTCGGCGGACCTCCTAACCACAATCATATCTCTGGGCTGCGCCACTGGGACAGTCCGCCCCCCTCCCAGCAGGCCTGGAGCCCTACCCAAGGAGCTACAGCCTCCCACCCACCTCCTCCTCCACCAGCTCTGAGAAATGGCCACTGCCACTACCGTCATGACCCACATCTGGCTGACCTCCCACACCCTCTGCCCTTGTCTCACCCTGATGCCCCGGTGAGACACTCTCGAGGAGTACACCCACACGCGCACCACTACACACCGGGGAAGCGGGGAGGAGCTGTGGGTGGAGGAGAGAAGAGAGGGGGCGGAGGAGACGGAGGGGTGGAGCCGCCGCGTTGGCTGCCAGTCCAC
Organism: Lamprogrammus exutus; assembly: GCA_900312555.1. Lineage (NCBI taxonomy): Eukaryota > Metazoa > Chordata > Actinopteri > Ophidiiformes > Ophidiidae > Lamprogrammus > Lamprogrammus exutus. Next base: position 6,668 of record OMOW01112371.1, on the reverse strand, counting down.
GTGTTGAGAGACTGGCGTCAGCAGCACCATCGTAGCCACCTCCAGGGCCTGAGCAGCGACCAGGAGTCTTACGCCGAGTCGACTGACGGATGGTCATCAGCTAACTGTAGCACCCTGCCCCCGCCCATGAACAAGATCCCAGCCGATCGCTACCGGGCCCCGCTGGCCCCCGGAGACCACCTGCCACCACCTGCAGGGAGCCAGCCTCCTCCTCCTCCTCCTCCATTACATCCCCACACTCATCAGCTGGCTGTTCAGAAGGATGAGTGGGCTAAGAAGCTGTTTGGAGACAGGGACAGGGACAGGGACAGGGCTGGAACAGATAGAAGTGAAAGAGAGAAAAAGAGAGGGAACACCAAGGAGGGAGAGAAAAAGGTAAGACATTAAGATTAAGTTCTTATTAAATTCATTTGTCAATTAAAAAGATAGAATTCTACTTTGGTGCCATGCCAGTTTTTTTCAACCAGTCTCCCCGCTGATCACTTATGTATTTTATTAGTTTTAATTCATGTTTTTAACAGTACTGGACACTGATCTCCTCATAACAGTACATTGTATTATGTATTATGCTCTGCTACTTTCTGGGCTGTGGGCTTTTGGAAGAGTTGTGTTAAAACTGACCATGAGCTGAGAAGCCTGGACAGCGGGCATCTGCCCCCATCACACACCCATGCTGTGGAAATTTACTCTGACTAGAGTGTGTCCAAGACTACAGTTTATTGAGGCTATAAATTCATCGGCGTTCATCCCTCTGCTCTCCATCGTATTCTTGTACTCTTCTTGTCGAGGCCGAGTACTTTTTCAGTCTTGCAGTTACTCACTCACTTTTTCAGTGTGGTGAGCCATGTTTGTCCCTCCACCCGTTCTTGTTTGATATTCAGTGATGTGAGTACCACAGCTGGCTGTCTCCCGAAGACCTCTAACAAGCAGATTGATAAGTTATTTATCCCCGCTGCTCCAGTATCACATCATGTATTATGCAGCAGCCACGAGTCTGCCTACACCTGAAAACCACCTGTTTCCTATCATAATGAGCATGCACTGGTGGCAGCACGCCAGGTTTTAGACTGCTTTTAGTGAATCCAAAATATAGTGTTGTGTTTTTTTGCTAGTGTGTGAATAGAGATTTAAACGCGACAAACAGTAAACTAAGGCTGCTCAGCAAGGTACAGCTGAATACAGGGGCTATGTTGTTTTTTGAGAGCAATTTCCAAATACATTGAGTTCCACTGCATTATTGGCCGGCTGTTTATTGTTTACAGACAACAGGATGGTAGCAAGAGATACATACAGACTGGAAGATAAGGGGAGAAACATGAAATGTCCTGCAATGTCAGCCTCACATATCTATCTTGACCTGATTCCTGCCTGTGCATGGCAGTGCTCATATTTAATCTTTAAAAGTATGTATTATGTAGGTACTTGCTTTGTGCTCTACTACATTGACATATTAGAAGGTTTCTGGGGAATAGATACCTGTTTCTTTGATAGTGGAGCAAGCTGTTATTTCCTCTGAGTGTAAGTCTGAGTGGACAGGGTGTAAATAGCCGCAGGGGACAATCAGAGGAAGTCTTTGCCAGGGGCAGGGTTGCGGCCAGAGGGGCTGAGAGTGACAGGAAAGCAAACGGGCGCAATTGTCCTCAGAGTGGAGATGCAGTGCTTTGTTGGTTGTCTTGTCAAGCCATGGCACATGGTCTTTCATCATTTGATTTATTACATTTGTAGTATTTTTACTGACTACTGACTGGATCTATGAAGTTAATTTAGTTAGTGGTTCTCAATCCTGGTTCCTGAATACCAGCGCACTGATACTGAATCATTTCCATCTCTCCCTGCTGTACCTACAGCTGATTAGCTAAATAAGTTGTGCTTAGCCCATCACAACCTCTTAGGCACCAAGTCTTCAGGTATGAGTAGTTTGGGGAGTGATGAAAGGTATGCAGTGCTGTGTTACTCAAGGACCAGGTTTCAGACTTTTTTAACCACATGGTGGCACTGCTTCACCATCGAAACCTCTGTAATTTGCACTTAGTGGGAAACAAAGTTTAAAAAAAAAAAATAAAAGCTATAAATTATTGTTGGATTCATTTATTTATTTATTTTTGGTACTTGAAGTACATCTGTCTGTACCACAGGCACAAGCAACCCCACTCACTAGAACATTTTTTATTTTTTATGTTTTGATCATCCTTTATTGCAGAAATATTTTTTAAAATTTTTCAAAAATTGGATACTCCATGTTGAAATAAAACGCTTTAAATAATATTCAGAAAAAACAATCAGTTGAATATTGACAGATATGATAAGTCTTGCTACATTTTAGAATCCAAACTTTTCCCACAATAATGTGTATGTGAGTCATGGTGCATGTTGTGGTAAATCATGTTGCTTGTTGTGTGTCTACTCAATCCCAACTTATATTTGATCATGTTTGATCTGGTTTTGATGTTAGGCTATGCTAACCAGAAGGATGATGTTGATAGTGTGCCTCAACCTTCTTCAGCACTGCTGACTCAGATATACGGCTCATAATTTTTATTTAAATCCAAATACTAATACAAACTGTCTTTTCTGTTTGTTTTCTGCTTCACTGCCTTTACAAGAAATAACTGAACAGCTTTAACAGGCATGTGTGAGGGTTTGCATCCACATATGCAATGTAATGAAGTGTTCAAATTTGTGTTAATAACACACACATACACACAGCGTAGATTCCGTATCCAGGCAACACCACTGGCCATCTCCAGATGAAATGCCGACCAGACCTGCTGATAATCAGCCAGTCAGAGTCAGCATGTATCACAGCTTGGCCTCTGACGTCAGTCAGCACAGATTAATCACTCATTAGTCAACTGGGGTTTATTGATACACGTAGTATCATCCTGAACATCCTAAAATTAGCAACATGTCACTTGGCGGAGACAGAAGCTGGTGTGTGTTATAAAGTGTAACAGTATGCAGTGACTGACAGCAGTTGTGAGTGGGGGCACATGGTCAAATGACTTTGGTCTATAAATCCTGATGACCCATTAGGGCTAATTTTGTCATGTGCCCATTTAAGGCAGCAGTTTATGGTGCACTGTGACAGCTGGTCAGTTTTAGGTTCAATCAATGCACAAAGTGGGTTTCAACTGGACTAGTCCTTACAAAGGTCGCACTAAATATCATCTTGTATGTTTTTATTCTTATTCTTGCTCTTTATTATTTACTTGATGTACAGGTAGTTAACACCTGTACAAAACGGGAGCTCCTGGATTGGACCTGTATTGTTGTGCAGGTGTTCTTGTTGTCAGTGTCAAACCTCTGTATGTGTATGTCTCTATGTGTCAGTGTGTGTTTACACTCTGACTACGTACTTGTGGTGTTGACTTCAGTACAAAGTTGTACTGTAGGCAAAATCACAGGACTGTACATGCCTTTGTCCAACATGTGGAATTTAACATTTGCGTGGAAAAAAGAAAGTAGTCATAAATAGACATTGGTGTGTGACAGAGCAGAGCTCCAGGCCAGGCTACACAGATGTCTACACATAGAATTTGTGATTTTATTGTTAAGTATTTTTATATTATTTATCACAGTGGAATATTAATTCATTGGGTGCTGTGAGATTACAAAAACATGGCTACTGAATTGCTCTTTTCATCCCTTTTTCAGTGAACACACAGGTGCTTGATTTACTGAGGTTTTGTCTCAACGCCCCGGATCACAAAGTGTAACAAATGGATGCTGTGTATCTGCCTCCCTAGTGGTCACTTAAACTCTTGTTGATGATTAGTTCACTCATTATCTGGCTTTTTAGCCTTTATTACAGAAGAATTGTGGCTGGTGGTCAAAATGTTCAGCAGTGCCATGTGATGTCACAGTCAGGTGCAAAGTCACTCCACATTCGCTAACTTGTGAATTGTTATAACATATATAGTACCATCATGGTATTATTACCATGAATGAAATAATGAATGAAAACCTTGGGTTGAAGGAATGTGCAATTAACACACACACACACACTCACACACACACACAAACACATGCAGTCCATGAGGCATCTATTCAGCACATATTTGGCCCATTTGAGATGCTGTCGAGCAAACCAGGATCCTGCTTCTCACTAAAAACAGTTTATCCAGAAGCTGAACTTCTGCAATTGAATGTGACTCCCCAAATATTGAAAACGCAACAGCCCATGAACGCAGCACCATACCTCCCCATGGCTTATTGTCTGCTCATTAACTCCCACGCCCTGGCCACACTGGCACATAACAATGATTGCCCAGCTTAATCAACCAAATTACACACACACTCCACTCCACATTTCAGCCCAATACCACACAGACTGGAAGCATTTTTGATGAAAAACTGAATATGTGTTAAAATACATCAAATTCACTTCATGTTTCAGCCGTATACCTCACACTGTAGACATTTTTAGCAGAAACCAATTATGTGTGTTAAAATACAATGAGACAAAGGTCTGTTTTCCTACCGTCACTCTTTGCATGCCAGCAGCGTCGCTGTGTGCTAGGCTAAGCGCTTAGCAGTAGCTGATGAGTGGCAACATGTAGCCTGATATGGAGAATGCAAGCAAATCTAATTGCCCAGTAACTCCCACAGAGCAAAGTGAATAACAGATTCTGTCTCTTACTTTATTTGCGAGGACCTTCGCCTATAGAGTGTGGTTGAAAATTAGGGTGTCTGTAACATGCTACACACATGAGCCCAGATATGTAATCCCATCATGGCGTCAGAGATAAAGATGAACATTAGTTTGATTGTTGCTCTGCTTTGCACAGCGTAATCTCTTTAAGCTGTATGCAGTTTTTGTTTAGCATATCTCTAAAGCTTTTATTTTATATGTCAGATTGCTTACACTGCTTCTTGTTTGGCAGTACTTTGGTTTTAAGCTAGAGGACCATTTACAAACCCAGGTATTGTGCAAACTGTCGAGCGGAGGGAGTGAATCTCTTCGGCCACTTAAATACAAGCATAATGAGCAGTATGAAGAGTGTCGTTCACAAAATGTTTTTACTTTGCTATTTACAATGCATAGAGTAATAGAAATGAATAGTTGACATTATCCATATCTTTTTTTTTTTTAATTAAAAAGACATTTGTGAGGAAAGCTCAGTCACAAAGAAGAGTTACATTCTCTCTCTGCTGTTTACTTTTATATTCTATGTCATTTTCAGATTTAGAGGCACTAAAATTTGTATTGTTTTTGCACTTAACAAGTACTTAAGTAGGTTGAATGTCAGTTTGTGTTTCAAAATGACAGCAGCTGGTGAATAGATGATGCACGTGTGTGTCCCTACAGTTAAAGAAACGGCAGAAAGTGTTTGGAAGTACGAGAAGAATGGAAGGGTGATGACTCGTGATAAAGGCCGACCCGATCGGCACAGAACTGAAGATGATGTCACATTTTATGCTTCTTAGACCACCAGGAAGCCCTGTTCAGCCCTCCAGGTTCAGTGAAGCAGCTTGCCTTGCGAAATGGAGGCTTAGCAGTAGCTGTTGAGGGCAGGGAGAGGTACAATCTCACCATCTCCACACAAATTGTTTTCAGCTACAAAACTCATTCATCTCTCTTCCTCAGGGTGGTCGATTCCGTGGTCTGACCATGGGCTTCCCTCCTCTTCCCCAGCGCTCCTCGGCCAGGCGCTCCTTTGGACGAACCAAACGCCTCAGCCTGGCCCGCTCCCTGGATGACCTGGAGGTAGGTGCACACGTATGCAAGCGCGCGCACAGATGCTATACTTAGAGGATAACCAAAGGTGTTCAGCATTATTGGGATGGTCAAACAAATCACTGTGCTGTCACCACATTGAAGCCACATATACACTGGCCAACTCTAAGAATAGGAACTCGGTGAGCATCATACATCCTTACGCGATACTTCAAGCCTTCCTCTCACATCACCTTGGCAACATACACACAGCCACATGGACAGAGTCAGCTTATAGAGGGAGCAACATTAGAAGAGTGACTATTTCATCCCTGAAACTACTGTTATAGACTTAGGTTAAGGGTTTTATAGAGCTTTCTTAGTTGTAAATTGATGCCTGGGTGCATGTGGTCATTTGAGAGACATGAGTTTTATCTAACAATCTGCCTATTTAGTTCTGTACATTTTAGAAAGAAAAAGTCTGCAGTGGCTTCCCTAGTATTCAGTCAGCAATTGCTATCATCTCGACCACTGTAAATGCCCTTGAGCAGAGGCATAGCTTTATACAAGGTTTTGATGATGTTAATTATATCTGGATTTAAAGACACCGCATTCCTTTACAGCATCTATTTTCATCTTGTTGACATTACTACAATGTTTCTTCAAGTGCTGAATAGAAATATCTGTTTGTCCGATATCGCCATCCCCCTCTACGCTATTATAGCCCGCATCCAAACTCCCAACACACACTGTCATACACAACACTAATCACCCTTTATTTTTGTTCAATATGTTTTTTTTATCTGGAAGCCGGATTGCGGTCTACATAAATGTGTGTGAAGTTGTGCAGAAAGAGGCAGAGTCCTGCTGTCTGTGAGGACAATGTATAGCTGTTGCTTTGGTCTCCTCTGCCCTCCTGAGATAGAGATCAGAGGAAAGCGAAATGTTTCCGCTGTTTAGTGGCTGCTGGGGCACATAGGGAGCAGATATCGGAAGAGCACACGTCTGAACT
>OMOW01112366.1:0-10235 GCA_900312555.1 Lamprogrammus exutus | reverse complement strand
CTTAAGAAAGAAATTCACATGTACTCATTGGGTTAACGAATGCTCGTCTAACCCACTTGTCCGTTTAATCCCAGGTGGCCACTACATAGCTTACTGCAGGAATGATCTGAACAATCTGTGGTACGAATTTGATGACCAAAGTGTGACAGAAGTGTCAGAGTCGTGTGTACAGAACACTGCTCTTCCGATCTCTTCTATAAGTAAGCCACACTGGATTTATCTCCTTAACGGTTATTCTCACACAGTTATACAAACAGCTCATAACGTTGTGGTTTCTCTCCCACCACAGAAAGAGCAGTGACGATGCACTGAAAGAACGTCGGAGGGTGTCAGGGTTACTAAACATGATGGAGCCCAGCCTCCTACAGTTCTACATCTCCCGCCAGTGGTTTAACAAGTTCAAGACCTTTGCGGAGCCAGGGCCCATATCCAATGATGACTTCCTGTGTTCACATGGAGGTGTGTGTATGCCAAATCAAATGTGTGTATGGCCATTTTCATACTGAAACCATACAGAGGTCAAAGCTTCTCTGACCAGGAAACATTTTCGTTGCTCTGTGGGAAACGATTACGGAAGCACTGTGAGAAATCCCTTCACTTAACACAGCTTTTGGATTTGATCTTAGCCAGGGATTTTTGGCATTGACAGAGATTGTGAAACACAGCAGACTTTTTTCTGCCTTTAGCTTTTAGAGAAAGGTCATTCCGTCTCCTGTTATTAGAGAGGAAGGGAGGACTCTAAAAAAGGGTTTTCTGTCAAACACACCGTTTCTTCGGAGTGCTGAAAGTGGAGAGATTAAAAATGAAGAAGGATGCACTGATAAGATATCCAGCCTGATCAGATCAGCTGTCTAACAGATCTGTCTTTTGTCTGACTGCCCGCACAAACAATTCTTAAATGTTACATCGCTAATGGAACATGTAACAAAAATGCTCATTTATCTTTGAGTTTTCAACAAAACTCTCCTTATTGTTTAATTGTCATTTTATGGGGATTTTATTCATTTGATTGTTTTATTGTCTTAACTCTCACCATTTTAATCACGCTTTTGTTTCTGCATTTACTATTTCTTTTTATCTGTCTATTTGAATTTCTTCAGTTTTTAGTATTTTTGTGTTCTTTTGTTTTCATTCTGTGATAACCTTTCTAAATTCTGTGTTACACAATTGTCGTTATTGTCGATGTCTTCTTATAAATAACTCCATTCATGTGTATTATTAGGAGTTCCACCCAACAAAGCGACCTACATCGATGACCTCGTTGTGATGCTGCCACAGAACGTGTGGGATCACCTCTACAGCAGGTATGTAGAAAAGCCAACCGTAACGTTTGCACCACCAATCTTTTTAGTAACAAACACTGCAGGCTTTAAGCGTGGCTGTTAAAAGTGGGTAGTTGCCTCCCTCACACGGTCCACATCCAACGGCCTGCTTCTCTATTGTCCATTGGTATGCACAGGATGCAGCAAACATTCAGCATTACAATGTGGCTTAATACATTTGCACCATTAGAGTGCATTTTAACTGACAGCCACTGTTCTTTGTGAAACTATCAACTTTTAACAGCCCTCTTTCAAGCCTACAGGGATATTTGGTAATAAAAGTTCCTGAATGGAGTGACTATTGTGCTGTTGTTATGTTGTACTCAAAGTTATTGAACCATTTCCTTTGTAGTTTTGATTTTAGCTATGTGAGTAAATGTGGACGCTCCCTGCAGGTATGGAGGCGGACCAGCTGTCAACCATCTGTACGTTTGCCACACATGCCAGATTGAGATAGAAAAACTGGAGAAACGGCGCAAAGCAGAGCTCGACATGTTTGTCCGGGTAGGCCTTTCCTCCATACATTAATCCAAAAGCTTTAGACACATACTGCACTGTTGTGATCTTGTAAATGTGGGGTGTCCTTTTCTTCTCCAATATCAGCAGTGACGTATCACGACAGGCGGGTGGATACATTGAATATTAAATATATCTATTAGAATTATAACCAAAGAAACACTTAACTGTAGTAGGGATTACTACTGATCCCTCCTGGAGTGGACCACGCATTTTGTACGGCCTGCAAATTATGTTAGAAATGCCCACATGACCTTTGATAGGGTAATGGTTCCCTATGGACAGATAGATGTTGTGTCCAAGCATGAAAGAGAACTTCGGTAAGTTAATAAGGAAGTGCAGGGATTGTGTCATTTCCAGGAAATCAATCAATTGTTGCAATGTGTTGTTAGACCGTCTTTGAATTGGGAATAACTAACAGAGAATTGATTCAGTTTGCAACTCCTGTCAATGCCTTGATCCTCATTACATGTTCTCTTACCCTCCCCTTTCCGTTTCTCCTCCCCATCCCTTGACGCATCTCTCCTCCCTCTTGTCTCTACCACTCACTCCTCCCCCGTTTCCTCTCGCTCCCTCTCCTCCCCTCCTGCTCCGTCCCCGTAGTTGAACAAGGCATTCCAAGAGGAGGAGTCTCCGGCGGTCATATACTGCATCAGCATGCAGTGGTTTCGTGAGTGGGAGGGCTTTGTCAAAGGAAAGGACAATGGTGAGTGGACACAGGTCCTGGCGCTCCAGCCCTGATCCTGTCTAAATGGCTGATTAAAAGACTAAATGTTTTTGGCTTGACAGTGGTGCCTTCTATCTTCTGAACTGTGGAGGTTTATCATGGGAAAGCTGCAGCAATTGTTTGACTCATATTTCAGTTTTAAAACAAATGGCACAAAATTACATTTGTGTGGATAGAAAAGGGTTATGAATAAAACTTTTCATATGCAATGAACAATTTCTCTAGATACCAAACAAAATGTTTCATGTTCAGAAGAGACTGAAAATGTTTCCTTTCCTTTTGATTTATTTTCAAAAAAGCATGTTTTAGTCCCCTGACACAAGTTTGCCCCTTGCTACTGCCAAACGTAGTTTCAGAATATATTTCATTTTCTTTCATTGAGTCTTTGTATTGTCATATCTGTAACAGCTTTCATCTGACATCTTTATAGATGCCTTTTCCCTCTGGCTTCTGCTCGTCCAATATTCGTTTTCCCTCTGCAGTGAATGGGGAACTGAAATTGCTCTCATAAATTGACACAAACATTTGACATTTAGGCACAATTGCTCCCAGAATTAATGAGTATTGATGATGTATGTCTGAAAAATGATATATGCATGTTACTGCAGCAAGTAATTATGTCAACTTGTCTTTTATCCTTTTAAAGATCCACCCGGACCAATTGATAACTCCAAAATTACGATAAACAAGAATGGCCATTTAACACTGAAACAAGGTAAAGTCTGTTTTTAATGAAAATGATTTCCGAGCTTTTTTTTTCGGGGATTGTATTTGGGATATTAAAAAGGCAGGAAATTGGAAAAGTTGAAAAAAAAAAAAAAAAAAGGTGATTGAATGAGAATGAACTGAAAAATATAACAGCAACAAGAAAAAGCAGATTAAGTCTCTGTGGATTGCAGTAGGACCATTGAAATGCAGCTATAGTGACATTTCTGCATGTATTTCTGCATGTCCTCACGTGTGTTTGCATTGACCATGCAGGCGCTGACTCGGGGCAGATCTCTGAAGAGACATGGAACTTCCTCCACTCTATCTACGGTGGAGGTCCACTAGTGACAGTTCGGCCAAACATCGGCCACCAGGAAGCAGACACATCTCAGTCAGAGGAGAAGATAGAGGTGGAGACCCGTTCCGTTTAACAAAGCACTCAAGAACAAAAAACATTGAAGAAATGAAAAGCTTTTTATTTTGCACTTGACTTTGGTTTCTAAAGCATTCAAGGAAAAGGACATCGTCTTTGCCACTGCATTACAGTCTTTGACCAACTAACAGAGGGACTAATCGTGTTTGAAATGATTTATCATGTTGTACATATCTGTATAAAGAGCTCCTAAATTTCTATTAGCACTGTAGTATACTGTGTTTTGGGATGTTTTCAGAACCAAGCATTTAAATTATGTGCAGCTAAAGATTCCATTGAATGCCATATTTCTTCCTCTTGACCAAATGAGAAAATATGTCCCTGTGTCTTGTGTTGCTGATAGTGACAAATCACAAAACATGTTGCTGTAAATATTGACAGTTTTCCTGTTATAAGAGAATATTGTCTAATGAATGATAAGAGGAGCCAATTTGGACACTTTAAGTGACAAAGATCACAAGGTTATGAAGGGACTAATTACAAGATAGTCTCAGGAATGAAAATTGTGTTTTGCACTGTTCTGTAGAGTTGCAACTTGGCATGCTCACACAAATGTCTGGTTAGTTTTTGAATGTACCAATACTGATAGGATGTTGGTCAAGACTCTCAGCACTTGGTTATTTATCACAGAAGGGGTTAATTGATTTTTTTGTAGAAAATATGTGGTGGGCAGAGTTTGCTAAGAATGCATGCTTTGATAAGACTTGCATTAACTCTGTCCCATTTTAATGTCACTTGTAACTGCATGTAAATGCAAAGTTGCTCATATAATGTGTGCACAAATCACAATCTAGATCAGTCTTCATTAAATTGCACAGCTGCAGAATGCATAACACAGTATGTAATAAGTATCATCATCAATTAAATTAAAGGCATCAAGTTGTGTCTATGGCCATAGTTGTGCTTACTGTGTTGACCGATGAGGGTAAACAAAGAATGCTGTACTGTAATTTTTGCATATGGATGTGTCTTGACTTTGGTCTATTATGATTTTTGCTGGCTGACACTATTAAAACTTGATGAAAACATGTTAAACATTGCAGTCAACGTGATTTGGTCACCAACTCGTTTTTGTTGGTCGGTTGTAAGATGATAAACAAATTGAGCAATTAAGACAAGAAACCTTAACTGTACAGTGTGCTAGAGGCCACATGTAACAATTGTGAGTTTAGTTCGCAGCCCGTAGCAGTGCGCTTATGCCTCGGTAAATGTACAGGATACTGTTGCATTTTGACGAGCGCGGCTCCATCGGCTCACACACCCCGACTAGCTGACTGGATTGAAAACATGGCTGCTGCCGAACGTGCAGCAAATTTACGGAAGTGAGGTATGTAATTCTTCAGCTTCAAAAGCAGTTTTAGCAGTGAAAGTCCAGGTCCGCGCTTGTAATAAAGCAAATGAGAAAACTTGAGCTCATTAGCCCTCTAAAATGTGTGCGACCAGCATTATTCGCAGTACAAATATGCATCGGCAAAGTTGTGCGCGGAACAATCAGCTAGCTAATATTAGCATTCTGCGGCTAGCAGTAGCAGCTAGCTAGTTACAAATCACCGTGGTACTGCTTGGTTGCTAACCATGCTACCTGTTTCTGTGTGTAGTGGTTAAAATGTAAACGTCGATAACTCGTGCTGCTACTTGGTAAACATACCTAAAATGGAATATGGTTGACATGGCGTTTGTACCGGTTAGCTAGCGCGTACACTATCACTGGCGTTATTAAGGGTGCTACCTCGCAAATCGCCACGATTCCCTTCTGCTCGATGCAGTTACCAGGAAAACTAGCCTAGAGGATCTAGCCATGGTAATGTTAGCCAACTCGCCTTACTAGTCGTTCTCTGGAAAAAAAAGACAACCTAGCTAGGTTAGACTGTACTGTAGTCACAAGTTGCGTGGTATATGAAGTGTGTAAGACATTATTTGAATTTCACGAGTGCAACAGCCTGCAATTTGGTGTCCTAAGCGTCAGTGGCACACAATTAGCCGGACAGCTAACGGTAAGTTAGTTGGCTAGCCCGCTAACTAGCAAGCTAGGTCTAGTAATGTTTGCTTGGGAAGTTGCTCCGTGCTAACATTTAGCTTGTTTGCCAGTGCACCAGCGTCCTGTGGTGTTTGGTGTGCGCGTGTCGCTGGACCTTTAATTGTGAACTTTATTGTTCACCTGCTGAAAACTAACGGTAACTTCTCCAGCGGCACGTGCAGCAGCGGCAACGCCGCGGCGGTTGGTCTAACTGGATCCTCGCGCCCCTAAACTTTGTTGGTGTGGAGCCCAGGGCAGCTGGTTAGCAGGATGGAGGGCTTTGAACCAATCTCATCGGTATGTACACTAATAGCATTTCGTGGATTTCTGTTGCCAGTAGGCCCTGGAGAAGTTAGAGAACGGGTCCACAACAATTGAGCTCGGCGGTAACATGCCCCACACCCTGCTCTGTTGATTATGTGTCAGTTAAAAGTATATTCTCTACTTAAATACATCAATTTCAAGCTGAGCTCGTGTGACACAATGCTTTCACAGCCTACAGCAGTAGCCAACACTATTTGGTATGTGTGTATTTCCATGTCAGTAGAGTTTACGGCTCCAAAGTCTAAGGAGAAACCTGTGTTTACATGCCGACAGCTAAACCCATGTGAACGTCCTTAGGCATGGTAATAATAATAACGCAGCCAGGACACTAAATTCGCGCTTTAGAGAAGATCAGGAAGTGGGCTGACATGCCTGGAGTCTGCTCAGGTAGCTGCTTTAACTAATAACATATTTTGCCTTTGACATTTTTTAAATTTATGGTTAGAATTGTGTTAGCATAAAATGCCCCTTTAAATATATCCAGGGCAGTTGGGAGGATAAAAAGGATAAAAAGTTACGAATAACAAACATGCAGAAATGCAGTTGTCTTCAAACCGCACGCCTATGCATGGTACAGCTGTGCTTGTGGGGGTTTATTGAACCTGCTGTACTTGGACGTCCCTAGAAAGAGACTACTTAAATTAAAGTAGTGGTTCATGCATTAGAAATGAGCACTGTTAAAATAATATAGGACAATTATTCTTCTGGTCAGTCTTTGGTGCTATCTTATCTCCTCCAACAGTCCAAACAGATAACAGACATTTTTTTTAGCTGGCCATCCCTGGTTCAAAGCCTTTCTATCAAAGGGAGGTTTGCTGTTGAAAACTTATCTGTTTTGACATTCATAGTGTAAAAATATTTGGGAACATATGGTTTGGCATTTATATGCCAATATGCCATGGGCTATTGGTTTACAGCTGAGGAAACCACCATAATCTTTAGGCAGATTGCTGTTGATTTGCCTCAGGAAAGTTCTTACACACTTAAAAAGACTCAGCGACAGTTGAGCGGGTTAAGAACCATATATCCCACATGCTGTCTAACTATTTACATTTACCACTTGTTCTTTTGTGCCAAACTTGTAAATCTGATATTTACTACAGGCACCTTAAGGCAGCATTAGGCTTTATGAATTATTATGACTCACGAATCTTTGCGAGGTTTGTCACCTATATGGTAATTATTAGAATGAAGTGGTGATTATATATTTCTAGACAACTTAACACACCTGTTTATTTTTTTGATATGGTTAATCTGCTAGAATGTTGGCTTGCAAACCCTGGTAGCTTTCTGAATGTTGCTGTAGTGGTGAGGTTTCTAGTTTTTGAGAGCACCTCAGATGAGTCGCCTTAATTAGTTTTGTCGTGTTGGGTGTAAGGATGGGTGCTCAGTCTAAATAACCTTCCCCCTGCTACCCCCTTTAAGTGTCTCTTTCTTTGCCCCCCTTATTTCATGCATGGACAACTCACATTAGCTTTCTCAGCTGGAGTCTTTAGCAGAGTGTGAGTAATATGTGCATGTGGTAGTGATTGTTCCAGGTGACTGTTATCTCGACTCCCTGGAGGAATATTATGAAAATGTATTTGTAGCAAGGGTAGGGTATGTCTTTGATGTTGCTGTGGTAGCACAGTGAAGGATATTGGAGGCATTGTCCCAGTAAAGGCAACAGGGAGCTTTTTAATCAGTTTTGACAGAGGTTGGTCCACATATTGAGGTAGCATGAATTCACGTAACACAGTGCTAATTGATGTTGTATGTTCTTTCCTCTACGATGCACTGCCACGTCACATCTTCTCTGAAAGGACACCAGTGAGATCATCCCTCCCTGAATGTCACCTCAATATCAATTCCAGCCTGTCACCTTTTTATTGTCCTCTGTTGTCAGATTCATGAGATGGAGCAGTGACCGCTTGTTTTCTATTGGATACTTTGGCAGCAAGTTCTCTCTCCACAAATAACACAATTGTGATAAAGGCATTTATGTGTTTTCATAATAATCCAACATACCCACTAAGTTTTCGGATTGTGGCGTTCATTTCCTGATGGTAGCCTATAGGCTAAAAGCAAATGGGAGTATAAAAGTGAAAAGCAGGGAGGGAAGGTATTGGTGTTTATTGTTCTTCACGTTTATGGAGCTCTATTACCTCTGCTGTTGTAACTGCAAAGCCATATTGCTGTTGTGTTTTTAGTATTCTGCCAGCCATAGGTTGCTTTTTCCGAACACAGCACTTTGCCCCTGGCTTATTTCATGGCCTTTATTGGGTGTGTACCAAATCAAAAATGCTGAAATAAACCAGAATGAGACTGCAGAATGTAACAACTACATATCGCTGGCTCTGATCTGTCAAATAGATCCTTTAAAATAGGAAAAGATCTATGTGATGATTGGCTAATGAATGAGATTGGGTGCGGTGCCCAGCCAGAAACGTACTTGCCAGTATTTGTTTTAATTTTCCAATCGGAGTCTTAAAGCAACACACAGGCGGGCAGGCGTTGTGTTTACGTGACTTAAAGATGCCTCAGCAACACAGGTTTAGGGAGGTTTTGTTGTGCCTCAAAATGTATCATAAAGTTAATGGTCATTGTATGCCTGTAAGCCCTGTGTAAGGTTGTTGTTGCGTGTGTTTGTGTTTCAATTTGTGTGTGTTGTGATAATTTGAGAAAGGATAGCAGCCTGTTGCTACATGGGTACCGGCTATATAGAGATAAACAACTTGCTGTGTATGTTGCCAAACCTGAGTCTGCAGTGTTATCTCTGCCGAATTGGATGTGAGAATGATCGTGAAGCAGCTGTGTCAGAAATCGGTGAACATTTCTTGTGTGTGTAAAAGAAAAAAATGGTCTTCTCCTCAGGCTAGAAATAACTAAACATGCACTGTAGCCTGCATTCTGAACGAGGATACAGTTTATTTGATTATTTCTGGTGGTGAGGCAAGCAGTACCTCCAGGCCAGAATTTAATTGATTCATGGTTGTATTATTTGCTGCTTTTCATTTGTTAAATCATTCCTTGTGCTTTAGTCACAGTTATCTCTTTGAGTTCTGAGACAAAAACAAAGGAGTTTCAAATTCACGACATCTATGAAGCGTTCAAACGGATTCTGCGGGTGGTTATTTAGGCCAGATTGAAGGCCTGACCTTATTTTTACCTGTGTTGTCTCCTGTCAGTGTAACATCTCACACCTTTAAATGTATTTTCTTTGTACAGGCCTGGCATAAGACAGCTAGTTTTGCCTGTGGACAGAAGGTGTTGCTTAGCTACAACGACAGCAGAAATCAATACCCCTCTGGTGAGAGCTGAGAAATGACCTGAGCAGTATTTAACAAAGGCTTTTTGGAAGCTTTTGTTTGGAATGCCGTGGGGTTCCTTTGTTGCGTTCAATTTTAACTTGGTTGGTCAATGAAATTAATCTAACCCACAACACTTACAAAGTTAGTACTGTCACTATCGAGCCATAAAGCCTCACCGTATTTAGCGAATGCGTTGCCTAATGAAATACATATGTTTGTGTTTTGCAGGTGCCCACATTCTGCTGCAGAGGAGAGAGCACCAGGATGAGGAGACTGTAGGCACTCGCCATAGTATGGCCGCGTCCCGTTCTTCGCGTGTCACAAGGTCATCAGTGGGGCTCAATGGATTGGATGAGAACTTTTGTGGCCGAACCCTCAGGAACCGAAGCATCGCTCAGCCAGAGGAGACCTCTGTGTCTCCGCTACCCAGGGCTCGCTCACCTAAGAAGAAACAGGACGCCAAGCAGGATGCTAAGCACGACACGAAGCAAGACACCAAACAGGACATCAAATACGATTCAAAGCAGGACACAAAACAGGATACAAAGCAGGACAGCCAGCAGCAGACTTCATTGCAGGGAAAGTTAACGGACTCCAAGGCATCCTCACCTGAGACAGAGCAATGGGCTGGCTCCAGGAAGCGGGGTGTGTCCTGTTTGGAAAAAGACATTAGCCCAGAGAAGTCAGAGAACTGGGACAGAGGGAAAGGGGCGCACGATGCTTCTCCTCACATCAAAAGGGCCAAGCGGTGTCCCCGCTCTGGAGGGTCGCAGGGACCCGAGGAGGACACTGAACATATAAAACCCGACAGTCCAGTCTCTGCTTCGGATCCCAGTAAGGATGACAGTAGTGACGATTTTCTCAGCCAAAACACTACCAACACAGCTCCTTCATCACC
>OMOW01112361.1:0-10553 GCA_900312555.1 Lamprogrammus exutus | reverse complement strand
TTGCCTTGGTTATTTGACATTTAATAATCAGAAATCTTATCTCTGCTTAATGTAATGTTTAAACAGTACAAATAGTAGTGACCCATTGTGTGTAATACACATCATTATTGTCTCTAGGCCATTCCTCTCTGTTCCCCATGGAGGATGAGCGCTCCTTTGGCGAGGAGGAGTCAGGTGACCAGGGGCTCGCCGGTCTCGGCTCTGCCCACTGTTTCCCCCACCTCAACGGTGAACGCGTGGAGCGATATTCCCGCAAGGTGTTTGTCGGAGGGCTGCCCCCCGACATAGACGAAGGTACAACAGCGTGAGGCCAAAGAGAATGCTCACACCAGCCTCATCTTTGTAGATGATCAATAATAACAAAGAGGAAATTGATTTAAATTATTTTCATGGCATCCAAGGCAGTGAAATTGTGTTTTATTGGCTAATTATGACCAGCTGTGATGACCGATTTACATCTTTTAAATCACTGCGACCATTAGTTGTATAGTTGTGTAAGAAGTATAAACTCTCAACAGCGTTCTGTTAAACTGTAACCAAATTTGGTTCTGTGTCAAGTGTCAAGGTTCTTGATTTGTACATTTCCTGACACGATCGCCTTTCCTCAGATGAAATCACTGCCAGTTTCCGTCGATTTGGACACTTGTTTGTAGACTGGCCCCACAAGGCAGAGAGCAAGTCTTATTTCCCACCAAAAGGTGAGTTGAACCTATATTATATTAGGACCTATATTTGTTTTTGTTTTTTTTGTGAATAACGTCTTGCTGTCCCTTTCCAGGATACGCATTCTTACTGTTTCAAGATGAGAGCTCTGTTCAGGCTCTGATTGATGCCTGCATTCAGGAGGACGGCAAGCTTTACCTGTGCGTCTCCAGCCCCACCATCAAAGACAAGCCCGTGAGTGTGTCGCTCCGCAAATGCAAACGTATACGCTTGTCTAATCCATCCAAGTGCAGTCTGCCTTCTATTTAAGTGTTTTCAAAGAGTTGATTTCATTATGTAAACAGCTTTTCACTCTTTTGTGTGTTAGCAAACTGAAAGGTTACGTACAGCCCCACTGCGCAGTTACTGTGATAATAACGTTTGTGTTTGGTGCAAAGCTCCTGTGCTCATTTTTAGTACATCTGCAGTTGACACACAGTGAAAGATGTAAATGATGGCCTCAATTCTTCAATTCTAATCCAATTAAGGTCATGTTAACACAATAATCGTATTGAAATCGACATGAACCGAAGTTGAGTAACAGACCCAGATTATGCGATTGTAAGTTGATTTATTCAAGCGTACACATGCGTTTCCTCACCTAGCGTACTTCTCGTAAGCTGATCAAGCAACGACTCGTAAATCTTCAGCGAATGACAGAACCCTATTAATCCCATCCGTGTTTATGGCTTACTCTGCATTTTTCACAGTGCAGCACAGACACAAAATGGAGAATAGTGTGCGCGTAAAGTACTGCCAGTCATTCCAGGGGCTTGTTGTAAAACTCCACTAATTAGATGGCCTAGTTTTACAAAATAAGTTTCGCTATATTACAAAACCAACAACCTACTTTGATTTGTACAATCCAAAATATGTGAGCGAGCCTAGGAGTAATGTTTTTTTAATTTTCCATCTTATAGGTTCAAATCCGGCCCTGGAACCTAAATGACAGTGATTTTGTAATGGACGGCTCTCAGCCATTGGACCCAAGGAAGACCATCTTTGTAGGAGGTGTCCCTCGTCCCCTGCGTGCAGGTACATACGCGGTGTACGACCCCAGGTGTCAAACTATCTGCATTGTGAGAATTGGGACTGTTTTGATAACGCTGAGTATGGATTATGTATTCCAGTGGAGCTCGCCATGATCATGGACCGTCTGTATGGTGGAGTGTGTTATGCCGGGATTGACACAGACCCTGAGCTCAAGTATCCGAAAGGGGCGGGGCGAGTCGCCTTCTCTAATCAGCAAAGCTACATTGCAGCCATTAGTGCCCGATTTGTTCAACTGCAGCATGGGGAGATTGATAAACGGGTGAGTCGATCAGATCCAAGCAGCAGAACCGTGGTGAGTGGATGTTCATGTAGTGGCACGTCTTTGCCTTCTTCAGCGTAGATGTGTCACTTCTTGGGTAAGCCTGGCAAACAGCGACAAGACTAAGTAACTTCCCTTTGTGTTGTTTATTCAGAAAACACGAAATTACATAGTCAAGTGTACGTTCAACTGTACTTTCTAATGTGCGTTCACAAAACTGTGTTGCTTCCAACGTCGCTTACAACAGTATCAGGCTCTAATGATGACATGACTTAATGATGTCATCAAACAAAAAAGGTGATGCTATCGAACTAACAACAAAGATGTCATCCAATAAACTACAACAGAGATGCCACCACATATATGATGTCATCAAAACTAGCAGCGTTACAACAATGATGTCACGTTTAAACACCACTAAATGAAACATTTCAGAATAATATGAACCTTATGAATTACTAATCATCTAGTTCATCTTTGGCTCTTTCAGTTCATAAGATATTTTTCACCTGTCCATTATCTCACCCAGCATGCATTCAGATTTAATAGGATCATTTCTGGTCTCATCTGCTCACTACACTGATAATCACTTACTGCCACCTCTTTTTAAAAAATGTTTATAATGTCCCTTTTCATATATCCTTTTTAACCTGCTGTCCTCTGTCCTCCTCTCATTTCGTCCCTCTTTGCAGGTGGAAGTGAAGCCATATGTCCTGGATGATCAGCTGTGTGATGAGTGCCAGGGCACTCGCTGCGGGGGAAAGTTTGCTCCTTTCTTCTGCGCTAATGTGACCTGTCTGCAGTACTACTGCGAGTATTGCTGGGCAGCCATCCACTCCCGGGCCGGCCGCGAGTTCCACAAGCCGCTGGTGAAGGAGGGCGGCGACCGACCGCGACACATCTCCTTCCGCTGGAACTGAGGCGAGAGGGCGAGGGAGGGAGAGAAAGGAGCATCGGGGGAGGGATTCAGATAAAGGGGTAGTTAGGGGAGGGGGTATGGGCTACAATATGAAAAATAAATGCACTTTTCTTTTAGCTAGTTCTTTAAAATAAAAAAAAATCTGCTTAATTTATTTTTTATTTTTTTAATTGGGCCTTCTAAAAGAAGTAAATGCTAAGAAAAAAAGTGAAATCCCATTTATGTTTTGAATTTAAGTGTGCATGAGCTAATGGATGCATTAGATTTGGGTTTAGATGTTATCTGACGTGACTGTACTTTCTTTTCTTGCGTTAGCTGGCTAAGCTGCTTTCATTTGTTGTCAAGAGTAACATAAAATTTAAGTGAGGTTCGTCATACCTGAATCAGTATACTAACTAACTATGGAAGTTGTGTTTAAGAAGGGTGCATTTTCTTACTTTATGCTTGCAGGATTAGAGAACTGTACCATTTACCAAAGGTTGAGTGAAAATGGTTGGATTGAACAGAGAAGCAACACCATTTCAGATGGTCGGATGACTTACTTTGTCAAGCAGGTCAGTGTATAGCATCAAAACAAACGCCCCCTCAGTCCGGCACGCGACTTAAGATTGCTGGCACGAGTTTTAAGGTCTTGGTTTCAGAGTTAACCAGAGCGGGCAAACCAAAGATTGGCCTAAAAACGCATCATCAGACGCAGCTGTGGATCTGAGGGTTGTCAGGATAATGGTGTCCTCTTGTCGCATGGCAGAGGAAGGCTAAGGGTTGGAGTTTGGGTTTTTGGGTTTCAGCTGATGAAGACATAGCCCTCGCGGCTCAGGTATTGGCAGTAGTATTTGCTCACTTTATATTGTCAGGGATATTATCACTGGAAGCTAATGTAGTACAAACAAATGGGAATGCACAGTCCAGTCTCCCTGAGCTGTCCTCATGGTATACCACTGCACGCTCTACCACGACTGGAGCTTCTATCACAAGTGTTGTGGTTGGATATGGTAGTAGCTAGATACTCTTTGAAGAATTTGCTGTCACAGAGATAAAGATATTATTTTATACATGGCCTGCTGATTTTTGTACAGTGTTTTATAGCTAATTATTTTGTCATGAACATATATACATTTATTATGCACTACTTTTCTAAATATTTTTTTCAATAGTCATTTTAGGCACATTTTTCACAGATGGGAGAACTCCTTTTGCAATACCTCATTTTTTTCACTTGGTGAAAAATAATTTTGTACCTTTGTTACTAAGAGATCTGCATTTATGGTAAACTTAATTTAAAAAAAAGAAAATGAATGATATTAATATAATTTTCGATTAGCTTTTATATATTTAAGTGCTGGTAAATCTGAAAATCGTCTGGTGCATTGGTGTGATTCTGTACATTAAAAACTAAGGCTAGCATTAGCCGGTCATATATGGATTCTCCTCTCTCCTAATAAACATAATTACAGGATCCTACGGCATGACAAAACCTTTCTAAGCGGATTTTGATAGTCTTGAAACTATATTCTGATATTTCGCTCCTTAGAAGTAGTCAATAAGAATATCATAGGGTAAATGTTTTGGCTTTGGTCAATGTGAAATATTCCATTGTATCTCCAGAGTGGATATCAGCTGTTTGAATATTTAGATCCTCTTTCTGGGAATGCCTGTAAGTTCTACTTTTTCTTGGCATGCATAATGTAACACAGAAATAACATGGCTAGTGTTAATGCAGGACCTAATGTAATGCACTAGAGCCCTCTTTTTCCTTCAACGTTCTTTTCCTTTTCTCTTTGAGATCACCTCTCTCGTAGCCTCTCTTTACTCAACGTAGTCTGCCGTCTCACGCAGACACGCGCGGACTACACAGTGACAACACTTGGATGCGTTTTGTAACGTAGAGGACAGTCAGTAGGACATAGGAGGAGACTTGATCACTTGACCCCCTTTGTGATGTGGCATGCTTTGGGACATAACCTGAATGTGATTAATGTTGCAAGTTAACTTTGAGCCATTATGTGCAATACTTATTCTTTCCAGAAACAAGTCTCCACAGTGTAAATCCTTTAACCCATATAAACCATGCAGTCATTTACACATTGTTTGTTTCCTACTGTTCATGCTGATGTCTGCAAGAAAAAAAAAATCTAATTTATACCTGAATTTATTTTTAAACATTTGTTTTGTGCTTATTTACTTATTTTGCTACTACCATGCTACTGTGATTGAAAATATTGTATATACTAGGTCGATGATGTATTTAGCATTTGCTATATTTTCAATTGAAATGTATAACTATCATTTTGATCAGATTTTTCAGTTATATTTTTGGGGTGATGTGTTGAAGTCGTTGATGTGTCTAGTTTTTCTAATTGCTGTATTGTGCTCCACATTTTCAGATGAAAAGAATATTGATATGTCTCTTAGTATTACTTGATTGCAAAATTTCAATAGTTTTTAATTGTATGCTGGGAAGGTTATATTTATTAACTTTTTTTTTTTTTACCCGATATCATTTTGATTTTTAAAAAAAAAAAAGTCATTTCACATTTATAAGTTCCAATTTTTATATTTTCTTCCTGATTAATTTACGCTACGATACAGACGTCAGTTTTTATAGTTGGTTTGTAGAATTGAAGTAAAACAAAGATCCAATGTCATATTCATTTGCTGCCAACTGTTTATAACTGTATGCATACATTTGAAGTATTTGTAATGTGAGATGTTGAACGAATAAAACAACTGTGAGGAAGAATTCTGTCTGAATGAGCTTTTCATGATTTTATGTGTTTTTTTCATGTATTTGTGAATCTTGGAGGTGATCCCAATATTTTAGGCACATCTGATTTGGCTTAGTCAGGTCAGTCTATGGCAATAGATTATTCCCATGCTTTAGTAAATCTACTCACAATTGTGTAATCGAGGTCTGTTATTAGGCCAACGTCCATTTCGATCTGATTTTGGCGTTTACGTAATGTTTTCAAATACTTTAGTGCCTTAAAGTACAATCAAAGTTTTAATGTGCATATAGGGCAAATGTAGACCATGTGCGCAGCCCCAATCAGCAGGTTTTCGGTCATAAAATGTCATTGTTGTATTTACCTCACCCAGGTTCTGCAACTTGGAATACCAGGTGAAAGCAAGTAATTATGGCAGGATAAGAAAACCTGCTGGAATTACTTGATTATACAGCAAGTTCATTCAGTGAACGATTGATTCCTTCACTGTATACAGCTTACTCCACATTTTTGCCTTAATTGCAGTAGACAAGATCGTGTTATATACTGAAAGACCTTATTTCACCAAGTCTAGTATCTAGCTTAATGTATGTCATGATAAGACATAAGAATTTCTTGGTGTAATAATGAAGAGCTCATCTCTATTCCTTTGCGTAAGGAAAATGGAATGGGAAGAGTGGAACAAATTCTCAAAATCCTCAACCATTCTCTGCCTGTTGATGTTTCAGTGGGTAACTGGATGAGTTTGTTCTTGGGGAAAGTTTTAATTTACACATTAAATCATCATCTGCTTGTTTTACAAATGTAGCCTGG
The DNA here is from genome assembly GCA_900312555.1 of Lamprogrammus exutus. Lineage (NCBI taxonomy): Eukaryota > Metazoa > Chordata > Actinopteri > Ophidiiformes > Ophidiidae > Lamprogrammus > Lamprogrammus exutus. The sequence continues at coordinate 4,084 of OMOW01112361.1, read as the reverse complement.
AATGGGGGGCCTCGGAGACGTGCGCGAGGAGGGGGAGGCTTTGGAAACGGCGTTGTCTGGGTATTACTGCCACCTGCTGGCGTGGACGACTACACACACACACACACACACAGTGTTTTGGCAGATAAAAAGCTCCAGATAAAAACTTTAGTAAACGGGGTGAAACACTGCGTCTTCCTTAGGTGTCAAAGTGAAAATGCCGCCCGTTAAGACCGTTTTTGTGCCTCCGTATGGCTCCCAGCTCGACTCCTGTCAGTCCCGGCAGTATGAGCCCGAGCCACCGTCCACCTGCAGCCAGGGTGAACGGGACAAAGGCCGTAAGAAGCGGGGGAAAGGTGCCAAAAGACAGTCGGCTGACATTTTAAAGGTGAAATGGCCAATGTTTGTCCGCCTCAACTTATCCAAGACCGCGAGAGAGGAGAGGAAGACACTGGGAAGATGGATGCTAGAGAAGAGAAGCGAAGGCCGAGGAAGAGAAACAGGTGTTATATTAGCTTTAGCAAAGATAAGATAAGATCAGATAATCCTTTATTTGTCCCACGACGGGGAAATTTGCAAGCTTAGCTGAAGTTATGGATAATTTAAATAGCTTTTAGGCCGAAAACATAACAGAATAAACATTTTACACTGTAATGTTATCCAGTACAGGAACCCTATTACCAAATACTACCTTAATGTTCAGTTAAATGTGAGGCTATATATGCTGTTAAACTGTACATTTCAGAAATTGTTGCACTTCAGGATATTTTCACCTCACCACGCTAAGTGAATCGACCACTTTCACACCAGCATTTATTCGTAATTGCCCGAAAAGCACAGATTTATTGAACATATAAAATGGCTTTATTTCATTTAACCTGTGCCAGTGAGCGTGCACACTTTACCCGTGGTCCGACAACTAGGATGCGATTGGTCAATCGCTATCAGGTGACACTGAAATGTCGTTCTTTCTCAGTTTTGTGTGAATGTAGCGGCTTAGTTGTAAATTCAGACCACATAACCATAACCCTACCCTTAAAAACGCATAAACTTTGAGTATTTGTAGGTTTTCGTCACTTCCGGGATGGTTTTCACGTTTTGTCTACAGATTTCTGGACTGCCTGCCTACTTGTCAGACCATGGGTGGGAAACGAATAATGCAGTGTGCACAATACCAGGATCCTTGCACTGGCGTGAATGGAATGCAGCTACTATTAATGTTATCACTTACACCAATGATTTTTTTTGCAATTTCTTCCACAAGTGTCTTTATTTGAATTATAGTCACATTTCACACTTCCTGTCATTAATTGCCCCGCAGGTACATTGTTGGTAAGCTTAACTGGGGCAGAGGCTCGCATTTACATTCCTCTTCTTTTTTGCGTGTGTGTTACCAGGTGCTGGCATTGATTCTGGCCCTGTGAGTGGAGATGCTTTCATGTTCTCTGAAAGCTCCAACAGAAACGAAGAAACAAATGAGAAGGAAAAGGTATGCAAAGTATGGAGGATGAATAATGCCATAGAGGAGGAGGACACAGAGCAAAAGACATCAGCACACATCATCAAATATCTTAGCATGTCTGTCAGGATTTTAGAGAAATTTCATAAATTATATATATTAAGCCCACTGATAATGTATTTTAAAAAACAGTAACCACAATTACCACCTCAGTTAAAGAAAAGCAGAAGTTTAGACTGTACCTCCCACTCATTAAGCCACATTGGAGTGATATGACACCTGCAGCAAAGAGTGCAATAAATGGGCCAGAACAGCTAAGCTTAACTGAGCATTTCCACTGTTGGAGGGAAACTTCCAAAGAAAAGGCAGGAGGCCATTTCCCTCATTGTACTGTACAGTATTGCAGAAAAGCTGAAAATGCTCTAACCGCTGACCCGTTACTCCTACAATATCCTGTCTTGGCAGCTACAGTATTGCGAAGGTATAGTTATGTTAGTAAAGTAAATCTACTTGGTTAAAGTGAGAGAATGTTTTTGCCCTTTACAAATGAATTATTGTTGAAGTATTGATGAGATTAGGGCCTCAATGTCCATGCACCAACCAAGACCCAACCATATTCTTCTGACTTCTGTACTTATGTCCTGCACAGTCCAAGCTCGCTGTTCTCAGGACCATCTCCAGGATGTTGGAGGAGAACCAGATTATCAGACAGAGACTCGCCTCCCTCAGCCAGGCCAACCGCATCTCCACTGACTGACCGGACTGACCCACTGGCACTGGCCCTTGCCAAAGCAGGTTACTTACTGCACCTAAAACACATCATCAAAAACAGGAACTGTTGGATATATGTTTTCCTTTAAGTGTGGAGCGTTGAAGCCAGTTATAATTTGGAACAACTGTGACACCAAACTTGCACTTCGCATTCAAACGTATGTGTTTGTTAAAAAGAAAGGGGTTTTACATTGTGTTTGGACAATGTTGTTATATTTTATATAAAGAGTTTATATTTATATGTGTATGTTTGCGTTGTTTTTATCCAGATAAGACTGGAACCTTCTAATGCAATCTAGTACAGAAGCCCTACAACATATACCACTTTGTATGTTTGTCAAAGCATCATTAATTTTAAGACGTACAAAATATTAAGTCCTGCTCAAGTATAGTGGAAGAAGACAAAATATTAGGTAGACTTTAATACTACAGTGACTGCTTTAGATTGTACAGATGTTCATATAATATTGAATCCGTTGGCAGTATGGTATACAGGCATTAACTCTCTTGTCCACCAGAGAGCGCCACCTCCTATCTTTTCAGTAACCACTATAGGCAACAATAGACACAGCAGACTTGCTTCTATACTACTGTCCTCTCTCAGTTATGTCACTAGTCGATGTTAAATACCGGGCAGTAAATGTGTCTTTGTACTGTTATTATTTTGAGTTGCTACATCTCTGGTGTTGTATTAACATTGCATAATAGTACTTAGTAATTTTCATCATGCATATTTATATTAGTTTACGACTTGAGGGTGTATTTATTGCTCTCCAATTTCACTAAACACTACAAGCTAAGTAAATCAGCTTTACTTATATTAACAATGCTATTCTTAAACTGACCACGTATATGCTTACAAAAGACCGTTTTTCGGGTAGATTTTATATTTTAAAAGTCAGGAATACGGTTCTGTTTTCATAACGCCATAAAACCACTACAACTACTATTACCATTGTCGGTTAATGGCTTAGAGTTTGTTTTCATTTACATTTACATACGGGAAAGAAAAGTGGTGAAAATAATAAATCTATCACATACTGCATTTGGTGTTGATTTAAAGTAGTTCACCAAAGGTTTCAGTGGAAAATCTGTCACCAGAGGTTACAGCTCTTATCAGGGTTTATTGTAGTAAATTCACTTGTGAGACGCATGTGGCTCTGATTATTCAAACTGTAGAATACATTTTGTTAAACCATGGACAATTTAGTTTAATTGTTCTGCAGTTTCTTAATGTTTTGATTGAAGAGCCTCATTGCCTCCGTGTGTAGAGGCCAGTTGTTTTAACCTTCTCTGCCTTGAACACAATATGGTTGTTGCCTTATCAGTGTTCTCTTTAAAAGTTAAGATTAGTGTTGAATCTGCAAGTGTGTGGCAATATGCTTGATCCCACGCAACAAACGTCTTAAAAATACAATCCGTGTGAATATTTCCAGCCTCAGTCATTCGATTTCTGGTGCTATTAAATTTAGTGATGTCTTGTCCCGACATAGCTGTGGTCGCTAATGTAATCATTTACCTCATTACCTGTAAAACACTGTACCTACCCTATGGCATCCCTGTAATCAAACATGTCTCACCTACACCTGTAGCCTTTCATTGAAAGACGGATGACAAGGTACGCTTCCAAACTAATTGCTTTTCTAAACGTTCACCTGCAGCCAAAACTGCACAGCTGGTTTGAGCTGCATATTGTTTTAACATCGTTTTGTGACATCATCAGTCAGAGAGAAGCTTTGATGTACTGACTGATGTAATCATACCGTGTTAGATTAAAGCCTCATTCATACATGCAGTCTGTCCCTGAAATGTCCAGTGATGCCTCCTGCATGGGGTCATGTGTGAATGGGAGCAGGGATCGATATTCAGGGAAAT
>OMOW01112358.1:0-16270 GCA_900312555.1 Lamprogrammus exutus | reverse complement strand
TGGTGCAACCAATTACAGCGTCAGACGAAGGAGATTCAATAAATCTGACAGACAGATAGATAGATAGACAGACAGACAGACAGACAGACAGACAGACAGGTAGATAGATAGATAGATAGATAGATAGATAGATAGATAGATAGATAGATAGATAGATAGATAGATAGATAGATTAGATAGTTTGCCTGCATGCACAGTCCAGCAATCACTGTGAATCAATGGCTTCATTGTATACATACAGACATGCATACATGCACACAAAACATTTAGGTTCTGGTGATCTAGGAGGTCTCTCTCTGATTGGGAGGGACACCAAAGAGGAGGAATTTTCTTTTTAAACACATAAATGTCCAGCAAAAAATGAAACAATACAGCCTTGCTTTGTGATACTGATAAATACTGATATTGACTGGCTGTAGTGATATCAATGAAAAACAGATACCACCTTATGTCAAAACCCTTTCACAAACAAATTAACGTGTAAAATCGATTGATGTATGTCTTGATAATGATCTTTTTCAACACTGCTGTAATAGAAGCATATTCCTGACTGTGTTGGTATATTCAATGAAACAAACAATCAAACAGAGCAAAGCCTCCTCATCTCATTTTATTCCACAGGGTCCAACACTGTGGTTTTTCTGTTTTTTAATGAGGCAGAATCTGTCTGCATTGCATCTTTATAATGATTACACAACATGAACACACCTGCTTTTTCCTATTGATAATGAAATCGGATCTTATTTGCATCTCCCCTAAAAATAAGCTTATTGGGCAGCTGACTCAACAAAAGGCTTGCTGCAGGCAAACATGATGAATCCAGAATGACTGAACAGTCATTAATTCATGTGTTTTCCTTTATGTTAATAAACATCACCATCACTGGTACACAACAATGTTAATTCAATCAAGTTAAGGTGTATGATGTCTATTCTCTCTCCTGTTTCTCATTTTAGAAATTCTGGGCACTTTCACGCCTACCTTCAGGTGATGATTACTTACATATTCCAGTTTAGACAATATGTGTTTTAACAGCTGATAATTTCACATATATAGATCATTTGGATTTCACAGTTTTATAATCTGTAGTGTGTTATACAGGGTTGCTTTTTGATTTGTATTTGTGTGATTGGAAGTTATTGGTCAACATGTCAAATAAGTGAAAGGTGGTCTATCTCTAATGGTAAGTGAAGCTACTGTCTCTTCATTCTTGGTGTCCTGACTGACAGGCAGGGTGTTCATCACCAGAACCTATTAATCCAGTGCTAGATATTCAGACCCCCTATTAAAAGCTGAGACATGTGTACTATGCCATCTCAAATTGGTTGGGCCAATCAAAGATTCCTCCTATTGCCCTCTACTCTGCTCTGTATTCTTAAACACAAGACAAGCAGTGTTGGCTAAGAATGAACCACAGGGCACAAACTCAATAAATCCACAACGAGATTCTGGTTGCTCTTTTGTTTTGTTTTGTTTTAAAACAGAGTTCACTTGTACTTTCAACACTTGAGTTCATTTATTGTCCAAAAAATACTTTTGATACTTAAGTAATATATACTTTGGATACTTTTATACTATTTTTCTGCTAATTGGCTAATTATACTTGTAACAAAGTTATTTTTCTGAGACATCTCAACTTCTACTCAAGTACAGCTTTGAGTTACTATCCACCACTGCTGAGAACAAACCTTTTTCTTTTTTTTTTTCAACAATTACATCTCTAGTCATGCAGTCTACCTGTCTACCTCACAACCCCAGATCTCCAAGTCACTAAATTTACATGCACTCAATAATCCAATTATTTGTTCATACTGTGATTAAGGCAAAAAATTTGAGAGAGACATATACATCCACTGTTCTCCAAATATACATGAAGCATTGTTTAATCGAAGTATGAGGACAGTCCGCCCATTGAGGAAACGCATTTGGAGTTGGCTTAGTCTGACTTACATGTCTGAACCAATCACATATTGTAGGTCTGTTCCTTGGAGTAAGCATACTATGATTTGTGCTGATTTGAATCGCATTATGGTGTTTACATGACATTTGAAAAAAATGTCATGTAAACATTATAATACAATAATAACATAATAATAAACCATAACATCATAAAATCCATTTATTGCCTTAGACACACTATAAGTGAAGTTTTAATGTGCATGTAAATGTACTGAATAATAGCAAACCCCTGGGATATGGTAACTTGAAAGACAGAATTATTGTCCAATAATCTGGTTGATTGATTAGCAGGTTCCCAGACACTGTGTAAAAATTTTATAAAAGAACACTTTCTTTTAACTCTACTTTTTCTGTTGTTTTGGAAGCACAAATTGTAGCTACAGCTCCATAGTAAAAAATAATAATAAAAAGGATAAGCGCTATTTGACTCATTTGTGCATTAACAAAATTGTTCCTATATGTGGACTTTAGTTTGGTGAAGAGCATTTTGAGGGTTTTAGTTTCTCTGTGAAGACATCACCGGTGTGGTTTAGTAAGATATGGTTGGGATACTGTTGTTTTACTAAACCAATCCTACAAGAGTCTCAGACCTTTGGACAATGTTCTTCCTTACACACTGTTGTGAGGTGTTAAAGAAGCAAGGAGTGAGGAGGAAGGATGGGCTAAAATAGCATGACGGCCCTGCCTACTGAGATCCAATGGCAATGCAGACAGCATCCACATTAGGAGGACACATGTTGATGCATGGTGTACATGCAAGTCATGTTAATGTAAGGTGTAAATAGAGCCACAATGTCATAGAAGGTGAGAATGAAAATGTCTTACCTGTGGCCTCCACCATCCCTTCAAGAATGACAACAATCTCCAGCTCTTCTTTGGCCAGGTAGGCCTGTGAGATCTCCCAGAAGGGGCTGTGCTGATTGATCTCATGACAGATTATGAGTGGCGACACAAGGAAGAGCCTGTCATCTCCTGTGTTATAACCCACATTTATGTCCGTCTGATTCAGGGGTATGAACTCCCCTTCCTTGGTCTGCTTAGACTTGATAAGTTTGGCCCTGATCGAAGCCTCAACAATGTGCGAGTTTCTAAGGTCTCCAACTCTGAACATCAGGCACAGCCGTCCATCTCTCATGGAGATGACTGCATTGGTGGAAAACACGAGTGTCTCCGCTCGCTTCTTGGGCTGCGAGATTTTAACAAACATACAACCCACCATGAATGCATTTACGATAGATCCCAGTACTGACTGAATTAAAAGCAGAAGAATCCCCTCAGGGCATTTGTCCGTGATCACCCTATAACCATAACCGATGGTGGTTTCCGTCTCAATGGAGAATAGAAAAGCAGATACAAACCCATTGAGATTATTGACACAAGGAGTCCACTGGTTATCTGCTATATGGTCCAAATCCCCACGAACATATGCAATAAGCCACCACATAAAGCCAAAGAAGAGCCATGTCACGGTGTACACCAAGACAAAGATGAAGAGGTTGAACCTCCACTTCAGATCTACTAGTGTGGTGAAAATGTCTGTCAGATAGCGGTATGTCTCTCGAACATTGCCATGATGGACATTGCACTTCCCATCCTTCTGAACATACCGCTGGCTCTTCCTCTTTGCTCTATCCATTTTTGCCAGCTTTTTAGGCAGATCCTCACGGGCCTGTTTTGGTAGCTTGGGTTGTCTGATGATGGCCGAACTTTCCACATCCTGCTCCATGGGGCTTTCAGGTGGGTTCAAGCCTGTAAGACAAAAAAAATGGAAGTAATTACTAATGGGATTACGCTGGGGCTTTAGCTTGGATTCCAGGTCAATACTGCAGTGTTGTTGTCCTTTTATTACATACTCTTATTATGAGGTTTGCACAAAACTTCATTTATTATACAGGTAAAATTACATTGCCAGTACAATCACACAATATTGCCCTATAGGTGGAACCACAAATATGTTTTGCTAGTTAATGTTTAACTAATGAAGACCCTAAACAGAAATATTTTTGGAATATATTCTAGAGATCAAGAATATCATGAGTGGTGAAATGAAGTGCGGTGAGTCGATGAAGAGGACTAACTGCACTTTGGAGGTTTATAGCAGAAGGTTGCAGAGGTCATAAAAAATCCAAGGGACACATGTTTGTGTCACTAAGCAGGAACTCTGCAAAATGAGATCCAGGCTGGATTCTCTCTGGGCTCCACCGTGGAGTCCGTGGTCCAGCTGGGACTGAGTGGAGTCTCTCACAGTGGAACATCAAAACCATGAGACGCAGTGAAACACCTTTCCCAGCTGCTCCCTGCAGCTCTGATCCCAACTTTCAACACTGTTTTTTGGCTGTGTAAAGGATCTAGCTGTTGCTAAGCAGCAAGCATGGATGTCAGTCCCGTATGTGTTAACGAGTGTTAATCATCAACAGATGCTACAACAGTGTTTTGCCTACAATTTCTTTCCGCCAGATCTAGACAGACATGGTGCTGCAAAGCTTTTGTCTTAAACTTCTAAACATTATATTACATTTTCCACAGTGGAATTTATGTGGTTGTTGAGGGATAAAAAACAATTGCTGCAAATAGAAAAAATTTCACCAAACTTTCTTTTCCAAACCTCTTTTGTATTCCGACCATGAGCACCTGAATACACCACATGCATGCAACACATGGCAATTCATTTTCCAAAATTCCTGGACAGCATTCTTTACATACACAGGTGTCTGTGTAAAAGGAAATAAGCTCTGTATGTGTGTTTGTGTGTTAGATTAGCTTCACACATCCAAAGCATAAACTCCTGCTGACCCCTCCCGCTGTTTAAATTGCTATGCTTAAATGAACAAACATTAGGGACATAGGCGGAGACCATGATAAGGAATCCAGTATAAAATCTGAATCTGAGGGATGATTTATATCTCCACATTGTTTAACACGCGCCATTGCTACATTGCCCTCGTGCCACTTTGATATGTGTTACAAGTTTACCTAATAATAAATGAATTTTAATTGGACACAGTCACCCTCAGTGTGAGCTAACTGTGCTACACAGCATAGTGATGCTACTTTTGTTATTGTTAGTTTGTAATCACTGCCATTTGTATGTCTGTCTGCCAGTTACAGCGCTAACTCTAACAGTTTTAATCGGATTTGGATCAAACTTGGCAAACAAATCGGTCAAAGGTCAAGGTCAGAGGGGAATGTCAAAGTTTCAGGCCAATTGCGAATGCATGGGAATTTACTGAAGGCATATTTTATATTATGGAAATGAATGAAATACAGGTATACATTGCATTAGACATTTGTGTATGACTATAGTTGGCAGCACGGTGGCTTGGTGCATAGCACTGTTGCCTCACAGCAAGAAGGTCCTGGGATCAAATCCAACTTGGGCCAACTTCCAACTTGGGCCTTTCTGTATGGAAATTCCATGTCCCTCCCACCTCCAAAGACAACCCTTAATTGCCTGTAGGAGTGAATGGGAGTATGACTGAGTTGTCTGTCTCACAGGCTGACTTAAGTGCACAAGGAAAGTACATGAATCAGGTACCACCATAATAAGTCCAGTTCAATTCATGAAGAACAAATCTGCTCACCACCACACTCTGACAGTAATAAAAAAAAAATCCCCCACAATGCATTTGGAGACATTTTTTCAGTAAACTTTATTTATATTTGTATTAACAGAAAACAATTACGAAAAGTAAGAACAAAAATGAAGACTAAATACATGGGGTTTTCAACAGTGTCAGTACAAATTCAAATCCAAAGGTTTCACAAATATTCCACAGTCTTTTTAAACTGTGGAATATTTGTGAAACTTTGAATCACTTCATGTTCTTCACACCTTTCAAAGTATTTATACAGTGTCCAAGTTCTGTAAAGCTGGGTTTCACCTTGGACCATTTGCACATGGGAAATTTGAACTTACCAAATTTTGTATAAATAAATGAAATCAATTTTCAAAGTAATGTCTTTGTTTATTACACCAATGTTACATGGTAGTGGGCAGGTATACTGTACTGACCTTGGTTCGTTGGTTGGGATTAGTGTCAGGACCACTGCTATTGATTTGTTTTTAAATCTGTCAAAGGCACATGAGAGTGATAGGGGAGATTAGAATGAGCATGATTGAAACTAGTATTCTTCGACTTTTTAGGGAGACCTGTAAAGACCTGTGTGTCGTCTGCCTAATTATGGTAACATATTTTGCTGTTTTCCATGATCTGAGCCAGTGGGAACATGTAGATATTGAACACAAGAGGCCCCAGAATAGAGCCTTGGGGAACTCTGCATGTCCTTTTTGTCCATTCAGATGTGTAATTACCTGTAGAAACAAAGTAGTCCCTGTCCTTCAAGTAGGATTCTAACCAGATTAATACTGTGCCAAAAAGACCCACCCAGTTTTCCAGTCGGTCTAGTAATATGTTGTGGTTGATCGTGTCGAATGCAGCACTGAGATCCAGTAATACTAAGACAGCAATTCTGCCACTGTCTGTGTTTAAGTGGCACCTTAACAAGAGCCGTCTCAGTGCTGTGGTGTGGTCGAAATCCTGACTGGAAGACATCAAAACAGTTCTTTATTGCCAGGAAGTCATTCAGCTGTCGAAAAACAACTTTTTCAATGATTTTACATGCATTCCTCCATGGAGATCTTTTCTTACCGAAGACCACCTTCACCTTAGTTGAAATTATCTACAAGCTCATTGACTGAGACCCTAGAGAGGGCGGGTGTGGAGGAGAAAGCATGAATAAATATTTCACTGGTGTTTTCAGCGTTTTGTGATTGCCTCTCTTTGAACATTTGTTACGAGATATTGTTCAGACCCTTGGAGATGATTAAGTCCAGAGTGTGCCCTTTCTAGTGTGTGGGCTCTGTGTGGGCTCTGTCACATGCACACAGTTCTTTAGTCCCTCTGTCCTGGGGGTTGTCAACATGGATATTACAATCTCTAACAATAACTAGACAGTCAAAGTCAATACAGATCATAGACAGCAGTTCAGCAAAGTCATCAAAAAAGATTGCACAGTATTTAGTTGGCCTGTAGATATTTAGGAACATAGCTCTAGAGGAGGATTCAACTGAAGAGCCACATATTCAAAGGAGGCAACATTTCCATAAGATATCTGCTTGCATTGGAGGAAATCATTAAACAAAATGGCAACTCCCCCTCCTTTCTTATGCACTCTAGCTTCACATGCTTCACTCTGCTCATGAAACTGATGTTGGGAGGGGCTGATTCAATAAGAACAGCTGCACTGTTATCTTGGTCTAACCAAGTTTCAGTTAAAAACATACAATCAACATTGTGCTTGATAATAAAATCATTGATTAAAAGGTAGGGGAAACACTGTTCAAAACCACAGTAGAGGATAAGTATAAAAACGTACGTGAAACTTCTCCCAAACTTTTTCTGTATCTCATGATCATTTCTGTGTGTGACATAGTGTCTGGATGGAAACATTTTGTCCATTTTTGGTGTGGACATATCAGGCCATGATTCTGAGTGGCCAAAAACAAAAAGTTGCTACACATACTTGATGCTTGAAGAGCTCAGAAGGGTGAAACATTTTCAACAGACATTTCAACTGCTTCATTCTAGAGAACATGCTCCATCTGAACACATGCTTACACACAACAGTGACACAAAAACACTGACACACCTCCCTGACATGCATGTTAATGGTGATATTTTGGACAGTCTGGACATTCATCAGAACTAACCATTAGATAAAGGATACATTTGGAGATCATTGATGGAGAAATCTCCATATCTTCCTTTTGGGCTTTGGCTTTATGTGTTAATGCATGATTGGCAGTCTGCATCTATATGAAGTGTGCTTTCTTACACCCTTATTAAGCCCTTACTTTAACTCACAATAGCATCAGGACATTAATATTCAAGAGAAGAAACAAAGAAACCTGCAAAGTAACAAATAAAAAGACTAAAGGTTTAGGACAGATGGTGGACACTCATCTACTACATCCACTTCCTACGGCTACTTCCTGCTGTGTTTACGAAAAGTTAGGCATGGAATTCTGGCAACACTTGTATTGAGCACAATTTTATAAAAACAGCCTGTTGGTTACAATTAGTAGGGAGTATCTAGACGTACTTTTACAGCCATGCAGAGCAGCGGCACAGAAGCAGCAGACGTGTAACTTTGTGTCTCAGTCAGTAAAGTCTGTGAGGCGGATAAAACAAGCTGTTAAGACAGCTGCTCCATTTATTTCAAACCTCCAGCATCAACTCAGCTACAGACAAAAGGTTAAAAGAGACAGAAACACTCAGCAGTCATCATCATAAGAGATGTCTGAAAAATATCTGAAAACTGAATATCTGAATATCTGAACTGAATATCTGAAAACCCCTTAACATTCAGGGGGTTTTCAATGTAGCATACTTCCTGCTGAGGATGTTTTTCTGCCACAGTCCTCAACTGAATGCACAATAAATCAAGTCTTTCTTGTTTGATTTTAAGTTAAACATGCTATTTGCATAAGACCACAGAACATTAATGCACAAGTAGCTAAAGACCCAAAGAATGAGGACGTTGTGTGTTCCTCCCATGTGACTCTCCAGCAGCTAATCCACAGATTTCCTGAGCCACCATCAGTGTTTTCACCTCTGGAACGAACAGCCGTGTTAAAGCCGTGCTGCTCTCTATTAACAGGGGAATATTATGAGCTGCAGCTGCACTGGTTACCATGGCAACACACCGCTCATTCTATCAAGTACTCACAAAATAGCAGGAATATTCTAGCAGAATTTGTCTGTTTCTTCCTGCCTGAATAGGATCTTTATATCTGCTGTCTTGTGTTATATCTGTCATTTAAAAAAAAAAAAAAGTAAAAATAGTACTAATAAGTTTGTCACACTTTGAATCATGGTACTGACAGTAAAGTATAAATGAAAGCCAATAAGATAAACAACATACACATAAACAAAAGCTGTGTCTCAAATGCACACTATATAGTAATTCTAGCTGCTTCTTCACTAAACAATATATGGTCAACTTTGTAAAAATTCTGCACACTATATAGTGTCCTTATGCATACTACGTTCTCTTAATTTTTGAGTGTGGTCTTGATGGAAACTATTGTGAAACCACATAGAAACCACAGTGAAACCACCCACTGACCTGCCACAGAGGAAAGGGAGGAGCTTCTCAAAATGCAAAATTTTGAAAAAAAATTTAAATGGCTAGGTTCCTTGTATATATGTATAATAATGTGTATAAATATATAAATACATATGTTTTGTCCTGCACACTTATTACATAAGCCAGTTGGTTAATTTTATGTAAAACTTTGCATAACTGCCACTTAGCAAGCTAGCTAGCTAGCTAATATTACTCATTTAACCCCTGCAGGGACTGGCACAAAACCACTTAGGCTCATTGCAGGTAGTGTCAGCCAGTATGATAATAAGACTGTGAGTTAGTGGTTGGGTGTCTTGCTTTAAAATTGGTGCGTTGTAGTTAAGTACATTCATATTCCTGCCCACTACTGCTTAAAATACTACACTTTGTACTGTAGATCAGTGCACTACATAGTATTAATGTGTAGTATACCTTGGTGACACAGCAAAAGATATGATGACACATCACCAGGTTATGCTAGAGATCCAACTTTAGTATACTAAGTGAAAATAGAATAAAAGATTTTAGCACAGATGATGCTGAGAGAGCCAGCCACACATTTACTTTAGTGACTTCACTAAACTACACACAAGAAGCAGTTATCAGTGAATGGTTTAGTATTTATGTGTATTTGCACTCTTGTTGCTAGTCTTGTTTCATTCATAAAGATTTCATCTTTTTTAATGAATCTTTTAATTGAATGACCTGATTTCGTTCACCTCAATTCACTAATTTGTTCCTTCAGATAGTTTATTAACTCTCTCACTTTCTCATCGTTGACTCAGACCCAGATGGATCCTCTCTAACCGCCAGACTCTTCCTCTCTAACAAAAACTAATTGCCGTAATTAGTAAACATAATTTTATTTAGCTTACATTCTCATTAGTTTCTGTTTTTAACATGTATTAATTGTGCATGTCATATTTGTGTAAGCTATTTAACATGGCTTTCAGAGCAGTGAGGGGATAGGATAAATCCCATTCAAGAATAACCTGAATCTTTAAGGGCAACAGAGGTAACAGGTAAATCAGGTAACACTTCAAACTGAATGAATCTTCATTTCGCTTAACAGATCCAAAAGAATAGAATCATAGAGACATTCTGTAAGTTTACTTTCTCACAATAACAGCGCAACTATTAGTATGCCCTGCTCTGCCCCCTACTGGCCTGAAAAGTCACAGCACTGACAGGAATCACACATCTTCCGCTTGAAAAATCAAAAACACACCGAGGTTACATGAGATGCACTGTCTTGGATCTTTATGATTTGACATTTCTCAATGATCTCAATGCCACTGAACAAATGTTGAATCATGTTGTTCTGCTGAGGTAATAATTCACAAAATAATGAGCCATTCACATCAATCACAACCATTAACCGTCCAATCAACACACACATTCAGGGATAACACCATGGACACTACACCACATACATGTGACGATGTGTATGATGGTGTGTAGTCAGTGTTTAACAATGTGGCATTTTGTTATGGTGTGTGTGCTAGTTTGTGTTCCTCATTGTGACAGTGTGTGTTCCTCAGGGTGATGCTGATGTGTGTGATGGTGAGTGTGAAAGTGTGACTGATATTGTGTGACAGTGTGTATGGCAGTATGGTGGGATGATGCGTGCAATGATGTCTGATGTTGTGTGTGAGGGTGTGTGACTGTGTGTACAGCAGTTTGGTGTGAAGGTGTGTGTGATGATGTCTGACGTTGTGTGTGATGGTGTGTTGGATGATGTTTGACGTTGTGTGGGATGGTGTGTGACAGTGGGTATGATGGTGTGTGACGGTGTGTAGCACAATGTGTGACGTGCATGTGACAATGTGTAACAACGTGTGTGATGGTGTTTATGCTCCTATGTGATGATGTATAATGAGGTGTGTCATGATGTGTGTTGACAGTGTGTAACCTTGTGTGTGATGGTGTGTGTTCCTCAGTGTGTAATGGTGTGTAACACTGCAACAGTGTGATGGTGTGTAATAGTGTGTCTAATTCGGTGTGACATTGTGTGTGATAGTCTATGAGTGTGTGTGTGATGGTGTGTAACATTGTGTAATGGTTTGTGACTGTGTATAACAATGTGTGTTACAGTGTGTGTGATTGTGATTGATAGTGTTTGACTATGTGTCTGATGGTTTCTGATGGTGCGTAAAGTGTTTGTGACTATGTGAAACAGTGTGTGTCATGGTCTGTGACGTTGTGTGATGGTGTGATGACAGTGTGTTATGTGTGTGTAACAGAGTGCATGATCGTGTGTGTACTTTGGTGTGATGGTGTGTAACGTGTGTATAATAACCTCGTGATGCATTCAAGTGCTCTAACACAGGAATCTTGTTAGCAACATATAAACGAGACAGTGACACATGAGAGACATGCATTATCTGTCTTGTATTATGTCTTGTCCTTATTGACCATGTATTTTGCTATTTTCTCCAACACACTTCTTACCATAGCATCTATGGGTGTGTCCTTGACATATGTCCATCTGATTAAAAATAACAGGATTACTGGCTATTTTTAACACACACAAACTCGGGAGTCATAGAAATAGGTAAATATGTGTTCTTTTGGCCGTTCATGTGCACGCAACTCAAAAACACGTTTTACACAGCTCGATAATCATTTCACGACTTCCTGTTTTGTCGACCTTTGTCCGACCCACAAAGGCTCTGATTGGCTCACTTCTCTGTCCACCTGCTGAAACAGCCACTAAGGAGAGGGAATCTCTGAGTCAAGTTCACAAAGTGATTCAAGCAGAATCCACAACCTTGCTGACCTTTGGCCTAACGATGGAGACTTTCTATTTTCCCTCATGAATGTTGACAGGTTAATTCCCTGCAGTGACTGATAACTGGAAGCACACAGTGAAAACTGCCCATGCTTGTCTGGCAGCTTTCAAATGAGCTGATAACTATAATGAGTGGCTTTAACAAATTATTCTGTTAAAAATAAATATTGGTTAAACAGAGATTTATTTTCTGTTCACAGATTAAGTGGTCTGTGATCCAAAAGGTTATTCCCACCATCACTGTTGAACTGACTTACAGGACAAACACTACTCAGCTAAAACAAATATATCTACGTTTTCTGATTCTATTGCAGTGTTCTTACATCATTTTCAAACTAAAATCAAATGATGTGAATATTAAGCAAATTAATTTGGAAGATGACAGCATAATGCCTGCTTTTTGTTGTTGAGCAAAAGAGGAGCAGGCTCTGCTGAGAGATTTTGTTGGGATGAGGGAGCAGAGCTCTTTTGCGTTGCCATGGAGATGAAGATGATCCAGATAATAATAGCCTATTAAAGTGAGGTTTTTTTCTTTCATTTTCTGTTATGGATGCTGTCCGGTGCAGAAGGCCTGCAGGCTCACAGCCTACAGTGTGAATCATTTTCCATCTTACAGGCCATGCGCTTCTTTTAGCACGTCACACCGACTGTTATTATATGTTTTAAATTAATCCATTCCATTGATCTATGCGTGTTTTCCCGCATATCACAATGGAGGCACTTATTGCCCTGTGTTATGTAACGTCCACCCCCATCGATCCTCCCTGACAGATGGAAGCTTACCTCACACCAGTGTTCGATCTCCGCTCATCTTCAGCCGCAACGTCCCTCCGTCAGTTCCAAGCAGCTGTTTGCTCCCGTGTCAGCGGAAACCGAACGAAGAATAAGAGCCGCTAATTCCTGCTTTCCTCCATCCTGCATCCACAGAAAACACATCTGCCGTCAGCTTGCCTCCACCCCTCGACTGGGAGAGAGAGAGAGAGAGAGAGAGAGAGAGAACTGTAGGAGGAGAGAGGAAGAGGATAGACAGATTGGAAGAGAAAAGGGGGAGTGATGAAAGAGAGGGAGGGGGAGGGGAAGAGGTTTTCCTCCTTCCTCCTTCGCACAGGTTTTCTCATTCTTTCATGCCCTGTTCCTATGTCCTAAAGGTACATATATGTATTATTTCCACACAAACACTGTCATTATGCCAATACCATGATTAAATCATGTGTCAATAGCATCTTAAACACAAATCACTGTATCAATTCATTTATGTAAATAAAGTCATGATATTATGCGTAACCTGGTGAAGACAAATAATGTGATGGAACAATCCAAACGGAACATTAAATAAAGAAAAAGTGAGGTATTATTGTTATTGCTATTCTTATCTTCCTACAGTTTAAAATGAAACACAGTTAAAATGAATGAGTACTGAAACAAATATTTAATTTGACATATGAAGAATATCACACTCAAAATACTCATCAGCTCCATTTCACTCTAATCCTCCTTTTTCTCTGGGGCATCTTTGAGGACTTTCATCTTTCCATAATCAAAGAAACCTAATTGATTTATATTTTAGTTTTTTGTTTTGTTAAACTGAAACTCATTAAGAAACGCTGTCAGTTTTGAACAGTTTGACCTGTCCACGGTCAATCTGAGCACACACGTCTGTCTACCGTGTGTCCATTCATGGGGTGTTTCCAGTGGCACCTGCAGAAAGGATTTGTTGGGGTGGGCAGATGGTGCCAGTGAAAATCTTGGGGTGGCACATTACAGCTTTTCTCAGTCGCTTTGGTACATTTCTCAGATCAGAATTGAAATTCTCAAAACTTCTTGTTCAACCTCCACATCATCCAGTCACTTGTTTGTGCACATCATAAAATCAATTTATCATTCTTTTAAACAATTTGCAAATGCTTTGGCCCATTCATGCAAATGATCGTGCACAATTGTCTGCTGTTTCCTACATTATCAATTGCTTTTGTCATGATGATCAAAATGTATCATACTGGTTCTCTGTTGAATGGTCTTACCCCCCAAAACATCTAGGCATGAGTTCATTGCATAAGTCCTCACATGCAAAATGGTTGACCCAGTTGTAATAATCTGTCACGCATTTTTTCTGTACATTTCTATTAGACTTTTTTGTAAATGTGCCCTGAATTGATGAATTGCTCTCAGGTGAAGCTTGACTTTCTCTAATGAAGGGGAATGTGTGAGGCGTTACCTCAACCAATGATCAACCAGTTCTCTACAATAGCTCAGAGGTGCATCTCAAGTAAATGTTTCGTAGACAGAACAGGTATGTAATCCAACTATGTGCACTGTACTGTAATACTGTATACTTACTGTAATGCTTCATATTACAGTATTCCACTTTCATTTTTCAGTATACAGTAAATATACTTTATACAGACACATACTGTACACATACTATAACACACAAACACATCTGTGGCCTGACAGATAGGAACGTCAGGAGGTGTAGAAAGACTGCACTGTAATTCCCTATACAGCGCAGCATGTACAGTGCTGCCTAAGGGGTGTTTCCTATGTTTACATTTCTAATTTTGTATTTGTTCCTTTGTGCTGTGCAGTGCTGTAAAACAGTCTTGTCTTTTTCTATTCTGTATCACAATGACATGGTCTGTCAACAAATTACAGTACAAACAGTAAAAGCGTAAATGTGAATCCTGTCCAATCTCTTGTAATCAATCTCCCACATACAGTAATGTGTAACTTTGTACTGTTGAAATTGATATATGCCATACAGAAAAACTGCAGCCTTGTGTATTATTAATCATTGTCATCAAAACCTTAGCCGTAGTTTACATCAGAGCACATTGTTATATTGACAACATGGCTAAGCATTTTGACTATCTTGTTTGTAAACAATGACACAAGGACTTGTCATTCTGATGGCACTGATATGGTCATTGACATAAATATTTACTTTTGAGAGATAAACTAAGGATTTTGAGCAAGTTACGGGCTTTTGCAGGTCATCCATTGTGTGGTGCTGTTTGTGCGAATTGTTTCGAGAAATGCACTTACTGTTTGGCAAATGTTAAGGATGATTCAGGAAATGTACCAAAGCGACTAAGAAAAACTGCATTCAGACATAGCATATGAGACTACAGCTTAAATTAATTTCAGGGTAAACAAGTTAATACAAAGGTATTATAATCAATATGTAATGAATATATAATAATATATTAAGTTGCATAGTTTAATAATAATGCGGATACATTTAGCCATTCATGTTGTTAATGTAATAATAATCATAATCATAATTCATTTATTTTATAAGGGACTTTCACAAAACTGAAGAAAACAGTACAATTTAAAAATGAAAGCACTTAATGACAGAAATTGTAATTATGTCCAGTTCAGTGTCAAATGCCATGAAAATAAAAGCAATCATTAAGAAGACATATTGTTTATCCAAATGCATTAAAACACCTAGCAACACCAAGAAACAAACACAACATTTAGCCCAGCATTCTGTTTGTGGACCCCCTCCCTTACTTCTGCACCTGCACTCTGGCACCATCTCAAAAAGAAGCTTGTGTTGCCACATCCTGAAGATGTGGCAGTAACTTTTTGACGAGTTCTGCCATTGAAAATTGTTTTGTCAAGCAAACTATGGAGACGTTTCACTTTTTCTGGGCAATTTCTTGCATTCTTTTGAAACAAAACTGTCCTCATTTGCTTCTAACTTTCTTCTTCTCTGCACCTTCCTTCTGGAACCATGTAGAGGTTATTCACAGGAACATGTGCCTACGGGAGTAGGCACTGGATGCATATAATTTCATCAGACAAAGTTGACAGGGCTGGAGATGATGTTGTGTGAAGGGTGTAGGACGTGGAAAGGCTGGCAGGACATGGGCTCGTATACTGTATATATATGCAGCATATATAATATATTTCTTGTGCAACTACAAATACTATACACCTATAAATCACAGCCTTGATAACTGATGAAAACCTGGAATTTTTGGGAGGACTATTTCTTGAGGAAAATAAAATGGTAAAAAAAACTCAGCTATGCTTCAAGTAACAAAGAAAATGAGAGTTGCTACTCAAAAAGTACACAAGGAAAAATGCAGTTGAGGTTTGGTCAGTCAAACACAAATTAATTGAATAATGAATGAAATGCTGAGTAATAAGATGTATTCATTGCAAAGACCTAGACACACGGTCTCCATTTTGCGATGCTTCATGAATTGCGAGGAGCCAGGACAATGGGAGGCTCTTTAGCTCCACTGAGATCTCCACTTCTTGTATTTACACTTCGCCTTTACATACTGGTTGCATAAATTCTTCCATTTCAGGCAACATATTTATTCCTCTCTCACTCGAATAAAGTTGCTCTCAAATCCAACTAGGAAAATATACTATATA
>OMOW01112357.1:0-10454 GCA_900312555.1 Lamprogrammus exutus | reverse complement strand
AAAAAGAATAACCCTCATAACTAAATTTAATCCCCGCCCACAGAAACTCCAGTACTTAACCAACAAACACTGGCACATCCTGTGCCACAAGTGCAGAGCCATCACTGCATGAGATCACCAACGGTCCCCCTCTCTTATCATTACGAGAAGCATCAACAATTAGAGACAACCTTGTACATACTTTTCAACCCACCAAACCTGATCACACTTGGCTTCACCTAAAAAGGAAACTTCAGATGCTGAAAATGCAATAATTGTAACAATACCACTAATGTCAAGTTTTTTCACTCATCCACATACTGGTAAGAAGTTTCCTATCAAACATTCATAAATTGCAACACAACATAAGTAATCTACATGCCCCTGTGGACAAGCATATGTTGGACAAAGAAAGAGAATGCTCAAACAATGAATTTCAGAACATAAAACAGCCATTCGCACAGGTAACATGGAATATGCCATAGCCAAGCACTATCATGAAGCCAACCATGACTCTCCAGCCACTCTGCACTTTATTGGACTTGAGCATGTAACTCCTCCAGCCAGAGGGGGCAACCTACCAAAACTACTCTCTCAGAGAGAGATGTACTGGATTTCAACACTCAACACAATGACACCTATTGGACTGAATGATCATTTCAGTTTCAACTGCTTCCTCTGAACAGGTTTCAAAATGTGGAAACAGAGAATGTAGATCACAGATCCTGTAACCTCAGTTAAGACTGTAAAATTGTATGGGATTTACCATTTCACCTGTTTTTAGTCATTGTCATATTGTCAAGAAAAGATATACCTGTATATGGGACCTTAGGAAGTTAATTACCATGTGATCCTGTAAGCCAATCACCTGCCAACTCCTGTATATAAATGACATGACGTTCATTTTCCTCCATGCTCTGATGAAGGCCACTAGGCTGAAACGTTAGAATGTTTTGTTGTCATGGCCAGAATAAACTGGTGAAATTGAGATTAGCCAACTTTGTCCTGAAGTTCCATGTGTGTGCTACCTTTTACCTTTGGGTATTCAACGGTGGAATTATATGATTTTAGTTCAACACCACAAACAAAATACTGGGAAGGTGCAGCCATTTAAAGATCTAAAAAAAAAAGTAGCTGTCACGATCCACTTCAAACTTAACCCTGATTCAGTTCTTTGCAGGTGAAAACACTTATTATATTTTTTACAATGGTCCAGACCAAAGTAATAACAATTAATCAATCAAAGGAACTATGCCATGGAATATCAGTATTATAAACAGGAAATGTTCAGTAGTCTAGTGAGCCACAATGAGCCGTGGGTGCACTTGGAATGAGGGACAAACAAAGTGCCTTCTGGAAATATGGGCTGATGAATGCATTAAAACATTGACGCATTTAAAATGTTCAGTCAAAGAATGAGCAAGATACTGCATAGTAATGCCCCAATGAGGTAACCAGCCTCCCAGGGGAAGAAGCATCTATCTGCTTCCCCAGTGATGGAGCACTCCACAGGGATATTGAACATAAAACATACCAGCTCAGACAATACAGACTGTTCAGTTACTGCATCATCATCAGTGACGGCATAAGAAGAGCTATAACACTGCAACACAATAAATTTGAGGAAACATTTTGGGAATGAATGAATGAAAAATTAGTGAGTGTGCTTGTAACCCTGCGAGATTGTTCGATCAATCAGCTAACACACGTCAATGAATACCAATTACAGTTTTGCGTGCTCTTTAATGCAATGTGAAACCAACCGAACCAAATAAAAAAAGATACAATGCAACAAAATTTCAAACTTTAGCAAGTGACCTATATGTGAAAACAGCCTTAAAGATTATGTTGTTATCGTCATACCACTGTCTGCCCTTGACTTTGACTCACACAAAAAAGACAAAGAAGGGGCAGAATTGGTAACTTTTGTTGATAAGAATTTTGTCATGTCACCTCTCCTGTACTATGAAAATATTTTACAAGTCATCTAGACTGTTATTGATAAGTTTTCATTATTTAGTCTTGCAGTGCCTGATTTGCTGCTGATTCAGCAGCTATTTGTACTTTCACTTTCCATTGACTGTCATTAGTGGAATAAGTGATAGCATATTCAGAGATTCATCGCCATAGGACCCTGGGCACATTCCATAGTTTCAGTCCTTGCATGACCCAGAAATTGATCTGGTCTGCCTTTTTTAAGGATGTTCAAATGCTCTTATTTCTGTTCTGAGGAGCAAGGATGGATCCTGGGGTGTGATCCTTAGCTCTTATTTGCTTGCTCTTATTTTATTTTTGCATGACCTGGAAATCGATCTGTTCCCCCATCTTTAAGTATGTTCCAGTGCTCTTATTTCTGATCTGAGGATGGAGGAGTGAGGATTGAGGGGGCCTAAGGGAGGAAACACAAGGTGATCCTTCACAGAGGTCTGTTATCAGACAGATATGCCCCATCACTGGAAATCTGCCTCTGATTACTAAACTGTATGTGTGTTCAGTGTTCAGGAATATAACATGACACAACAAAATTTCACTGCAACCTGTGGTATTGAGCGATTCTAAAAAATTAAAAAATAAAGATAAAAAGATTGACTTGTTGAATAAAAGTTTGCTAATGAATGATGGAGCTGATGTTGATCATTATAATTGAACTCTTTGAGCATGCAGATTGCACTTTAATTAAATGATGGTTGGACTGATCTGTTGAACACACAGCAGTTTGTTTGGGGACACTGGTTTTGTTTTAAGGCTTAAAAGTAACATGGGATAATATTTCATATTCTGTTGTCACTTGGGGAATAAATGGATAAAAAAAACACTCAACAGAGTAATTCCAAGTGCACTGACAGTTTAACTGACCAAACCAAACCAAATGGACAAACATTTTCCTTACAAGTATTTTCTTACCTTTGGCTGGAGCTGCGAGTGAGTGTTGTAGTATCATGTGCAGATGAAGCATATTTGCTTGTGGAGAGGGACGATTCCTTCTCCGGTACACACTGCATACTCATTCCATTACACTGCTACAAAATGTGGAGCAGAAAAACATAAAAGACATACATTTACTTTAGCACTCAGATTTTAAAGGTTTTAACGCCTTCAACTCGCCTCATGACGAAAGCAGCTTCTGTGATCTCGAAATTACAAGAATTTCAAAGATGATCGGTTTTCATAATAGGACAAACAAGTCAAACTTACCAGAGTAACTTCACATTCAGGCATCATAATCCCCTTTCTTTTCTGTCCATTCATATGATCTGTATATTCCAAACACACACGTACTGTATATCACTAAATACACTGCTTCCTTAGGTATGTGCATAAATAGTGCATCAGTGTGACACAAAAGCAGTGCATTTAGCTACACACTAGTCAAATTTAAAGTTTTTTCCATTTGTATGCTACCACTCTAAACACTTGTTCCTATTGAAGAATCTATAGTTCCTCTGACATGAAAACTGGTCACAACTGGAATTCATTTCATTCATTCATCCATTCATTCATTCATTCATTTAATTATGAAAAAGCAAACTATGAAGCTTTACCAGCCACTTTTCAAACCTACAGTGGGTGAGTGTGTGATAATCAAACGATACATATTGGGGGGAGTATCTTTCAGCTTGTACAAACTTACATCAATAAACTGTAAATCTTGAAGGGGAAGGTTAGAAATCTGAGATGCAGCAGTCACGTTTGTGAGCTTCTTCCTCTTATTTCTCAGACTCTGCCTCAGACGATCATGGAGTTTCTGCCTTTGCTTCCTGTTTGTAAATAAACAAAATTGATTGTGAGGATGTCCACATCACAACTGCAAAAAGATCTGAGAGGAGAGATCCAAGAACTGGGATCTGTATCTGTAATAGGGACACTGATTTTACACATCAAAATTCAGTTTATTGATCATGGAGAGCTCTATTCAACATGTGAAAACAACTGTATAAAGGCTTTGTAGCTGCAGAGGGTGTTGTGCAAAGTCAGGGAAACTGACCCTAATGACATCACAAGGGTTACTTCCTGTTGGTACTGAAGACCACACAACTAAACAGGAAAAAGCCACTAAAGTCACTCCTACAACCTTGTGGGGTGGGGTGGGGCGCTAGAAAACACTTGCAACATTAGAGAATCTGATGCCAACACCCACTTCTTGCAGTGATTGGCCAGATGTAGTGAGATGTGGAAGTAGGTAGGATTTTAATTTCTTTCACAACTTTACAACCCTGAGCTACAGCATGAATTACCTTTGAGAAGAAAAGTGAAAGTGTGTGTCCTTATCCCCATTTATATGATTAATCACATTGAGATTACCAAGACACACACACACCTTTGAGTGCGGGCAGGTAAAAACTCGGTTGCTTTCTGATGAAGCATACTCAGACCTTAAGGGTCAGTTTCCCTGATTTTACACAAAGCCTTATACAGCCACAAAAGCCTTTATACAGTTGTTTTCACATGCTGAGTAGTGCTCAACATGAGAGGCAGGATGTACGTGATGGATTTTTGAATCCTGCTCCCACAAGATTCTGCCCCATTTCCCCCCAAATTTGTCATGTTTTGTCTCATTCCCATCAGCATTTTATAAGTTTTGTCCTGCTCCCGCCTACTAAGAAAATCCCGGTGCAATAGAGTGTGACATGGGACAAACTTTGATTGTTGAAATCGCTAACGCACAGGAAACTAAGTATTTTTTGGTACTCAAATGTATTTTATTCTATTCTATCCCTAAAGTGACATTGTTAAAAAATAATATTAATTTAGTTTCTTGTGTGAACCAAATACTATTTGCACTCAAATACTAATACTAATACTAATACAAATAGTACTAATATTAATATAATTAATAGTACTAATACAAATACTATTTGGTTCACTTCACGATATTGTGATACTGTGATAATATCACACTAATAATGCACAACATTTTGGAAAATCTGCCATGTTGTGTCAGTGTAATGTAAGGAGATTTTATGTTACATTATTACATTAAATAATCAAGATGGACAGATGGACACTGTTAATGGCCCAACTGTTAACTCTGTCTCTGTATGCCCCACATACACTATTTTGTGCCTTTTTTATTTCGTAATTATTATTTACAAAATGAATGACTTCGATTGACCATAGTTCTTCAGAGTTTGCTATATCAAGAGCTTCCCTCAGATGCCATAGCGATATACTGTCTGAGGGAATCTAATACAAGCCATGACCATTTACCATTTCACTGGCTGAATTAGGTACTGGACTATCGTGGACCTTTGCCATGTGACAATTGCAAGTTCAAAAATGCAAATACATCACATGGGCCTCATGTCTGTGGTCTAATATCTGGGTAATGATTTAAACTGTATTTGGTTCTCCCATGATCAATAAAAATGACATTTTTTACCAAATAGGATCTGGTGTGCATGAGATAGTATCTGGTGTACACAATATAGTATTTTGTGCACACGAGAAACTTCAAAAAAATTTCAAAAATTCATTTTTGTCAATGTCACGTTAGGGGCTCTGTAAATTACTCTGTGATCAAATCAAATAAAACAAATGTCAAATTTGAGTTAATGTTTTGTTGTGGGATTGTGCCAGTTGTCTATTTTTCTCCCACTCCTACACCAACATGTGACTTCCTGCACACTCCCGTATTCAACAATGAAAATTTGCCCCACGCCGTTCTCTATTGCACAGAATCCCGCGGAAATGCAAGCCTACGCTCAGCATGACCAATAAAATGATTTGGATGTGTAAAATCGATGGAACCCCCCTTTAAAATAGCATAAAATAATTAAATGTGACATGAATTACTTTGTTTTGCAGTAGGCAACCACACACATGATTCCAACCACTAGGAGTGCAATGCAGATTCCTGTTATTGTTAATACACGTTTCTGATACAGCTCCTCAGCTTCTGGAAAAGAGAACAGCCATTCATAAAACTTAATAACATGTAGATCTACAAGACACACACACACGCACACATAAATTCCACTCCAGCCATAAACCCAAATGATAAGAAAATACTCACTAAGGTGGAGAGGTTTTATATTTACAGAAATACAATCCACTGAGCTAGGAGAAAACTCTGCTCAGTAAAGTCAGACATAATGACCCTCATATATCAAAATAATGAACTTTATTTACTTTAATATTTAAAAGTTCTTAAAGTTACCATCTGCATGTGTCACTGTCCTTTTTAATTTAACCAGTCTGCCGAAGCATATACATGAGTGCTAAATAGAAATCTCAGATAACCTGTCCTATTTAAAGAGTTTTGTCATGCACAATTCACTGAATTTAGCACTTTTGAAAATAATAATTTGTCTTGAGTCCAATTATTGGGTTACTGCTTTTACCAGATTAAATACCTACTGGAGTTACTGAAGTGAGAGCTGAGTTAAATGAAATTTCTTTTTGAATCAGCATTATCAGTTTAAGGGAAAATAATCTGTGTGAACACTCCCTTTGTTTACATGTGGCCTTGTTCCCTCTGCTGGACACGCCCTGTGCATGAGTACAAAGGTTGTGTCCTTCAAGGATGCAACAGCTTTAGACTCAGTTTGGAGTCAAGTCACATATTTGCTGAGTCAATTTGACATAATCAAAAAGACTTTAAACTCAACTTTGACTTCAGTTATTTGTTATTTAACTTTGACTTGAGTCTTTGACTCAGAAAGACTTGATCCTGTATATTCCCATAAATCAAAGGTAAAAATTGAAAGAGAGGCACCCACAGTTTTGACTACAAATTATTACTCTGGCATTAAATTAGGTATAGAGCACACATGTGCTTTTAGGACTCAAAACTCAAGGTTTAGAACTTGTGACTTGAATTTGACTTTGTCAGTCCTAACTTTTGAGTGGTTTATCTTAAGACTTCATTTGGGACGTGCCAAGCCTTATTTGTGACTTACAAAATAATGCCTTGGTCCCACCTCTGCAAATAATTGAATCTTTTATAAAGCTGTAAAATCAATCGCTGTTTTCAATATGTCACATGTGCTTTATTCCACAGCTCAATCCAATTTATCTAGCTGCAATCTAATGATTAAGATTAATAGTCATTAAGATGAGCATAAGCATTGAATTTGCTTTTTATTTGACAAATGAGGGCCAATGTTTAACCTTAAAGGCCCCAGTATACTTGAGGGCAAAAGGGCATCTTGCAAGGCTCAAGACATTGTGATTCAGGGTACTTAATGCAAGGATATGTTCTGTTGTCTCTACACCTGATACCTCGCTCTGATCATAATTGGTCCAAATATCACATGACTGGTTTGGCCCCACCCACTGGTCCTTGCAAGAAGTCCTGTGATATTTGCACCAATCACTGCCAGGGGGAGGTATCAGAAATAGAAAATCCAAAAGACATTTCTTAAGGACTATACGGTGCTCAATGTGGTAGGACGTGTGCACTGCCCTGCCCCCATTTTCTCTTATGTCTTTTGAAGTACACTGGGACCCTTAGTAGACATAATGGTGAACATGACAGAACCATATTGACTCCCTGCAGTACATTTAAACCAGTTGACTGTCCGTACAGCGGGGACTTTTATGAATGTATCACAGATAAAGGTAATGGTTTAGTAAAACTAACACTTTAAGTGTGAGGCCTTTGGCTCATGTGGGGCTCACCTCATCATACTCCTTTATTATCCATGGTTTATGAATGGTATCTTTATATATGATTTATCACTAGCAATGACATTATTAAATCCTTTATTTACAATAGATGTAAAGATTTTGACTAGGCACAGCAGCAGGATTCTTATCAGGTGTCAGTTTATGAACAGAGAGAATGTGACGGAAAATACCAACTAATTACTAATACTCACTCCGGCATTACATTTGGTATAGAGCACATTATGACTTGTTTGGAACTTGAAAGTCAAAGTTTAGGACTTGTGACTTTCCTGTCTTGACATGGGACTTAACTTGGGATTTGAGTACCAAGACTTGAGACTCCCACAACTGTAATTGATATCAAATTTTGTCTAAAGTTGAGGCAAATAATTAAGCCATAGCCATCATACAGGAGGTTATTGTATTGTTCACTTTCTAAATGTAGTCATTTGTTATAAATTATTTGCATGTAAATTGTTTGGCCATTATTTGATATATAATGAAATATTAATTCCATGTGAATTTCAGTGTTAATTCATCATGGATGAAATCATTTTGTTATAGTGAGATATATTTATCTTAAGAAGTGTAACACTTGCTCAGATGAAATGACACTTGGAATATAAACAAATCATTTTTTTGTGTCATTATATTATGTTGTATAGATAAATGTTTATATAGGGATCTTTGACTTTAATTAAAAAAACAACAACTTTCAACTGGTTAATGATTAAAGCCTTGTTCATCCTGTTCCAGAAATCAGGAAAAAAATGTTACAAAAGAAAACAATCACATAATGTGACCCCACCCCAACCCTTGAGGCACAGACTACAGAGCTGACATGAGGAAGATGCATTGTGAGTTGGAGACACACATATGGAGGAGAAGGAAACAGGAAGATAGATAGCAGGAGAATGGTGAAGTTAGTGGGACAGTAATGCTGCTCTATCATAACATGCTGAACAGAAGATGCAGGCAGGGGCTGCTGAAGGGATCTGAGCATACAGCGTAACTGATTTACAGCCACTGTGTGCTCAGATAAATCAGCAGCATTTGGAGGATTATATCAAAATGCATGTGACATTTTATAGCAAAACCAATAGCTTGCAGATGCATCACAATGTTATGTCACAAAAGCTTTTTCATAATGTTATGTTTGTGTTATTTTTTACTGCAACATCTTATTTGTGCTGATTGCCAAGGCTGTATGATCCCTTCATTTGGCAATAGGACACTAGCTTTAGTAGAGGGTCAGGCTCAAGCTTATACTGTTACATCTGCAAACTAATAGGAAGGAACAATCCATACCCATAAATTCAATCCCAAGATGTTCTGCCAGTGCAGAAAGGTGACAAAAAGAAAGAAAACATTTTTCAGACGAGTAATATTTAGAGCTATGGAATAAATGACACGTTTCTAAGAAAAAATCAATGTGGTCACATTTTAGGTAATGTGTTAAGCCTAAGACCTATACAGTAAGTTCCATATAAACCTTCACTGAGGTTTATATACCAAATATAAATTTAAACTCCTAGTACGTGTTTGTTTATGAAAATTTCTATCACAGCAGACCAACTGAGATTCTAACATACAGTACTTTCTTAAACAGTGTGCATTCTAAAATGAAACGTTACGCTGAATGCATAATAGCCTCATTTACACCTTGCATTAAAATGTGACCTCTGTATCCAGATACATTATCTGAATAATGCCATTTATTGTTGGACTTGAATTTATACCTTGCATTGAAAAGTGGTTTTGTCATCTGGACTCCACATTGTGATTAGATCTCAGATGGTGGGTCCTGAGGTACTTCTGGTCTGTCCAGTCCATTGTGACTGATATCCAATCACATTGTGAGCCAGACCACATCTATATATGGTCTAGTCAGATAGCATTCTGATCACAATGTGTTCAGCACACATGTACACTTTGCATTACAGTGCAATACTTATCTGGATAGTGTATCTCGCAAGAGATCACAATATAATGCAGGCTGTAAAAGGGGCCATTATGATACATAATGTTACTATGTTTCCAACAGTAAAGCACGACGACTGCAATGATCTGGCTTGATGCAGTGGCATGCACATTCTGCACATCACTGTGCTTTAATTTCTTGACTGACAAGCGAAACAGTCCGTACATAGTTAGTTGCTGGGATTAGGATACTACTCACTCAATGGTCAACACTGCAAAACATTAGCCCTCTAATATTATCATGCTATGAGGATCATGCATCATTCTCAACACGTACTGTATCACATTATATCTGTATCATTCAATAACTTTGTCATACTTTTCTATTACTTTATAGGCAAACACGTTTAGAGGAATAAAAAAAAAAAGGGTATTGTATGTCAATCTTAACGTGACTGTGCTCTTTATATCATAAAGAGGATGGACTGGATAGAATATTCTGGATAGGGCAAAAAAACAAATCAGAGAAAAATCGCTGCTCGCTCCAGTGAATGATGATCATTATGTGTGAACAATCCAGAGTGGTGCCTGTTAAACACCAGAGAGATATCTAGGTGGCCAAATACAGTGTCTTATGAAAGGGGAGAGGTGACACCCTGTGTCAATAAAAATAACACATGGCCATGACTTAATAATGTGAGGGAATAAGATATTTATCACATGGTCACTTTGAGATAATTATGTTGTGGTAACGATTTAGTTTAAGTGTTGGAAAGAGATAATTAAGTTGGCAATGAATTACTTTAAGAATTCACCTTGAAATAGTAATGCAGTGTGGGCACAGTGCGGAAATGTCTGAATGTCATTCCTAGTTTAAAATAAATCAAAATAGTTTCATTAATGTCCATGATATCATGGAGATGTCGTTCCCTCACATTATAAGCAGT